>APFE030926982.1:34507-76707 GCA_000404065.3 Pinus taeda | reverse complement strand
TGATACATTCAGCAATACTGAATCTGAGACACACAATCGTATTGTGCTCTTTGCCTTCCGATCCAACTTCTTCCTTTCTTCATCGGTCACTCCCGTTGGTTTAGTACCCGGATCTACCGCGATCCACTGATCTTTATCCACCAACAGATCCTCCATCTTGAGTTTCCACAACTCAAAACTCTGACCATTAAACTTCTCAATCTCTATCTTTCCACTGCTCGTCATCTTCTTTCTCCACCAGAATTGATCTCACAAATCTCCCACTGAACAGGATCTACCACAGGCCCAAGCGAAAGCCCTCAGCAACAAAGGTGTCCCCTTGAAGCCAAAACAGCTCTGATACTAAATGTAGGTTTTAACCCCGTACAGAAATTACCTGCATATGAATTCTAAATCGCACAAAAATAAACAATGCGAGAGAATAACACATAAAAGCACATATGCATAGAGATTTTCCCCTGGATCCCAAAATCAGGACTACCAGCTTGATTTTTCATTATTATTCCTTTCAATGTTACAATACATATTTAAACATGCTGAAGCATCCAATACCATGGACCGAAAAACCATCGCATCCAATACCATGGACCGAAAACTGTCGCGTCCAAAAACATGTGCAAAAATCATGCACAAAACCATAGGTGGGTCTGCCCAACCTAACATAGGGTCCAAAACCAAAATTTTCCGTGGTGCTGCCCCGGACCCCATAAAGTGGGGTTATGGGTACCCCTTAAACCCCCTGTTAACTATGTGGAAAGAATATAACACAACCCAACATGTATATAGATTATATATGAGTAAAAATAATTGATGGAGAAAGACAAGCAGGCCATTTCCACTATCAACAATGAATAGGGAGGAATGCTTACAAAAACCAACCACATTATCAAATTTCTCAACTCTAAAAAAATATATGAATTGGATGATTTGGGAGTAGATCAAGAACAGAAAAAATATTATAGATAAAGAAAGTTTTGGAAAAAGAGAACTTGGTTGTGCAGTTGACAGAGAAATGTAACACTTTGGAGGTAGCAGTTAATAGGTTTTTCACCAGGATAGAAGCATTAAATAAGAAGGGCCTACCTTATTTATTTGTAATCAATGACAAGTTGATGACCAGGGAAGACTATATGAAGAATCTGAAAGACATTGTAAAGGATATGACCAAGTCTTCCCACATCAAAGATGCAATGACAAGGAGAGATTTTTATGAAGCTATCAGTAACATGAGTTTCATTGAGCATGAGATAAAACACATTTTCTTAGTAAAAACCACATTCACTCTATATATTGAAGTAGATGAGATGTACCGCAAAGTAACAAAAATTCCCATTCCATATGAGGAGCGGTGGGATAAACTATGTGAATTCTAGGATTAAAGAAAGGTCCATCTTCAACACTGCAACACACAAATAATGGCCACTCAGCAACTGTTCTCCACCAAGGCAGTTCCATATGTCTAGATCACTTCACCAATTCACCTCTTCTGGTCGCATTATTTCATTTTTGTAAGTCTGAATGTTAATAATATAATTCCATGCAAACAAGGCATTAATTGTAATCTTTTTTGTAAATTTTGTTTAAATACTTCATTCAGTCGTATTGAGGATTAGTTCCTGATTGTTGTAACTCTTTTTATCAAAGCACTGTACTTTTCCACACTGCTAGAGCATCATTAATAAAAAGACTCTTCACAAGATACTTCTGTTGTGATATATTGGTGATGTTTTTCATAGTGTAATTGTGTTTCCATTGTTATTCTTTGTCTGTGTATCATCTGAAATCTAATTGTAAAATAGGAGATGTGAAAAATAAAATATGTTTTTTAGCACCTTATTTGGACTACATTTACAATCTGTATGTTTTCTTCTGAAGTCTGATTGAGAAATTCTTAAATTCTTTTCAATCACTACTGAATCACCTCTTTTATTCATTCCATAATTTAATTTAAAGATCCAATAAATGTAACTAGATTTCTCTGTGATTACTCCTTTGAACTTTTGATGCACCATCCAGCTTAATTTGACTCCATAGCCCAATAGAAAGAAAGTAATTTGATCAGATCAGCCAACCAACCAATCAAACAAATTCAAAAAAATAACCAAGCATAATCACAACTAGCCTAAAATCAACTTAAAAACCAAGCTAAATTATAAAGAGAGATCCCTCTCTAAAGCTGGCAGGGCTAGATCTCGGCTTCAAAAGTGGTTTTGATGTTGTCCATGTATTTACTCCTTAAACCTCAAAAATACAAAACAATAACATAGTGGCGACCATACTCGGGACGAATACATTTTAATCCAAAACATTATTATTCCCTATTTTAAAGTCAATATTTTAGTAAGCAATTGTTATATCAGTATGAAATACTTGATCTGAGGTTGTTTTTTGTAGATATATGTTGTATCTTTGATTTTAGTTTTGAGTTTTGTATGATGATTTTTCATATCCCTGGCTCCCAAAATAATTCACCCTAGATCTCACCCTGATCCCAACCCTGCTAAAATTGTAGATGACCCTGAGAAACTGGTGAGAATACCCTAAGTTATTACCTGAACATCACTTCACGGCATAGTCTGCACTACCTCTTGGTCATCATTCGAAGGAGGTCCAATCAGTGGGCTATACTCTGGTCCTGAGATTTCACGATTTCTAAATAATCTTTCACTTCATGTAGCTCTGAACATCAAGGTAATGGAATTATCTGCTTTTCACACAACAACAACTCAATCCAGATATTTAATGACCTTACATACTTACCTTGCGGTCCTTTAAAGAATTGTTGCCCCACTTTTCTATATCTCACTGATGTGTCCACTGCAAATTCAGTAACAAAACCTCCCAAGATTCGATCAAGCCAATGATTGACAACCTGCATGATCTTGTTATTGAATGTCTCTAATCTTCACACAAATTTGGTGTCCACACTATAGGGTTGTCGAGCTTCCACCTTCCTTGATTGTCTGCCAATTTAGCTAACCACTCATATAATTCAATTGGAAAAGTGTTAAAGACAATTTTGTGTACCTCTATATATAGATACCTATGCAACCAACCTTCCTTCGACAAGCGCAGATTCTTATTTTCTTGAGCTGTGAACTCATGAATCTTCCGATCTAACCACTTTTAAATCTCTTTCTTAGTCGGATTCCAATGATGTGACATCACACATCTCTTTAAGCAGATCCTGATCCCTGCAACAAAACCATTTGTTTGCTTAGGGGGTCCTGACCCAAGTTCAGAGTTAGTTGCACCAAACAACAAAACCCTACACTATTGGCCCTTTCGTCAAAAAATCACGTAGCGCAAGCTATAGTCTCACTCGAAGCAGTATTGGGGGATGCAAGAACCAATTTTCCGCATCCAGAGATGAATGTGATGTCTTTTAGTGCCTTAGATATGCTTTTGCGCAAATCGATAATCTCCTAGGGCTCTTTTCCAGCAACTAGGCCAATCAGTTTCCAGATCTTTGTGAAGGCCTACGATCAGTAACTGCGGACCTAAAATAGAGGATTTATCTACTTTCATGCATCAAAATGCAATCCTAGATCATATTTCATGTAGATCTACTCAATTTGTTGGAAAACATAAGATAAATAGTATGTAACTTCGTGGAAGTGGCTAAGCATTCATTTCATACATTATTAAGAAAGATTCAGTAAAGTCGTGTAGCATTCAATCATTATTCCAAAAAAATGTCATTAATCGGAAACATATAACATAAACAGATGCAATGGAAATACACAGTAATTCTACAAAAAGTATTCTTTATTCATCTTCAGTTTACTGATTACAGACTCTCTACCCTGCGCACACAGTTGCAGGGGTCTGTGCACTCAACTGTAAACTCTACCCAGGCCTCGTGCACACTCAACTATAGGAGCCTTCCCTTCTCTACCTAAGCAAAGGAAGCAGAGCCTTCCTACCTTAGCTCTCACTCAAGACAACAAAAACCCTTTTCTGTACCCAATTCTCTATCAAAACTTGTTCTAACTTACCTCTCAGACTCGCTAAGACTGAACTATTTATAGACTTTTCAATACAATGCCATGGTCTATGGACCAAGCGTGAATCTCGAAACCGACTAAAAACTTTACCCAAAACAGGGTGTTAAGCCCCTTTAACTCTTATTCGTCTACAGACTCTACTTTCACATATCACAGAGACTTTACATCTTTTACAAAATTGTATACAAAATTTGGGTTAATTAACCCCAAACTGGCCCAGGGGACCCCATCCCAACATTAGTGGTGTAATATTTCACAATTTCATTGGATAACACAATAGAATAAATTAAAATGTATTTTATTATATAACAATAAGAGGCTCGGTGTCATACAAAATGGGATTGTTATTAGTAATCCCTTGTCTTTCAGTTGGGACATTATGTCCATTACATTAAACAAAATGCCTAATTTTCAAAGACAATTATTTCAAAAAATACAAGAAGTTGCATTGATATCCAAATAGATCATTATTCTTTGCTAGAATTGTTGTCAGTGCTCTAGCTACTTTCATGACTTGGTTTATTTGGATGAATGTTTTGTTGATTGCATCAATTTTTTTCATCTTCTTGATCGTGTTCCATCTGCAAACATAAAATTAAAGTGTAATGAGCATATCTACATTGGTGAGAATAATGAAAATTGAAATAAATAATATACATCAATGTAAATCGAATAGAAATGTACCATAGAAAGAAGTGACTCATAAACTATGCACATGATTTCAAAACCAAATCTCATGCCTTGTTGCAACAAGTCTTCTACTGGCATAGTTCCATACTTTGCTTCTTGCATATTTAAACCCCATTATAAACCATAGATTTAATATAAAGTATTTTTTTTTTCTATTAGTTATAAACTCAGAGAAGTAAAACAACATAGATACTTACAAATTCCACTTTTAATTTTTGATATGCCAACATATGCTCACAACCCATATTTAACCCAATGTCAATCAATTCTTACAATGGATCTTCTTTGTATATTAGCACCTATTTGATGGCATTCAAGGATGGTTGTTGTAAAACAACTTAAAATATACAAAAATGAAACCTTGAGTTTTTATAATGAAATATTAACAATTACTCACAAACATTGATATCAACCCTTTTCTTCCTTGTTTTCCTGATTTATGTGCTAAATGAGTTCCATTTTGTTTTCTTTTTTGCAAGAAAATACTTGAAAAATAATATTTAATGCTAAATTATTTTTTGGTATGTACAAAGTCAATCATGATTACATACATTTTAAGCACGTTGTTGTTGAGATGGCTCCTCTTGTGATGCAACTATGTCCATTTCTTTGACCATCTCCTTGTACACTTTTTTGGAAGTTCCTACTAGCATGTTTCGCATATCAATGCATTGACCATTTGGGATTTTCATAATCTTCCTCCAAAAAAAAAAAACTATTTTTATATTGATATATGAAAACTAAATATAAAAAAATAGATATTAATAAATGAATGGTTTGTAGTAATATATACATATAATTCAATAAAATCATTTTAATTAGGAATATTATCTTTTGAATGATTTTTTTTTTTTTGTTGTTCTATGTTTTTTCTATTGCAAGTATGACATGTCTCATTGGCCATTGCTCTGGAAACACTTCCTGTAGTTTAGATATAATTTTATTCTTGGAATCATTTGATACAATTTTGTATTGTAAGTGAAAACTCTGTCTATACATTCATTCCACTAGATCCCTCATAGTTTTGTAAAAAAAAACTACCCTTCATTAACCTCCAACACCGATCCAAAAGAGCTAAGGACCATTCATCACCATTTACATGTTCTATAATTTTTCCTTTTTTAGAATGACATTGATCTTTTCCTTCATTGTTTCTCCTTGTAGAACATTAGACATATATGAATTAATAGAGTATTTGAAACATGTTATCTAGTATTCTTAAGTATATTATTAATAAAAATTCAAAAAAAAAGTCTCATATTGAATACTATTTTTTCATTCACCTAATTCATCCTTCTATAATTTTTCTATCAGGATTTTACGCTCCTCTGCACTTAGATTAGAAATAACCTTATCGACCTTCTTCATTTTGTGGCTCTACATGACACACTAATCCAAGATGTTTTTCTTACAGATGCATTGGAATTACATATAACAAAGCTAATTAACCATGGAACTTATAAGGCACATAAACAATGTGGAAATAACCAGAAGAACATAAAACCAAGACACATGATTTGATTATGGAGTTCGTCCAATGTGGACTATGTCTCCAAGCTGTGCTTAATAATGGGGAGGCCTTCATTCATTAAGTGGCATAAAAAGAGATAAAGTACAAGCAACATTCTTTAAAATCCTTATACCTCCAAGCTGGAAGATTGACAAAGAATGGAGAACCCACTTCAGAAATGGAAAAAACCACTGAACTCTTGGCGAAAAATGATGCAAAAACGCCTATCCAAACACCCAATTTGGATAATCGGGTCTTCTATAACTTCTCGAAACCTCCATGCTACTCAAGGTGAGGTCCTGGCCTGCTGTGAGGGTTTGGGTCTATTGTACAATGGATTCTGAACTAATCAGCCAATCCTCTCTTACCTTCTTCCAACACAAAAAATGGCCTTTTTATAATCATGGCGGCAATCCCTCAATACCTGAGTAGTTCAAACAATAGACCAAGTTAAGCAAGTGGGTGTATTCTATAGAGGTTCTCGGGCCCCTGAATAATATGTGCCAACAATCCTTAAAAACATGGAAAAATTATTTTATTTGTGTACTTAAACCGTCGGAAATACTATCGGCATTTCCAACCATCAGCGAACAGTCCCAGACCCAAACAACATGCACATTGCGATACGGCAAACCCACTAGGAATATAAAACATGATATATAACATATTACATCTGGGGGACCCATCGCAATCACAATCGATGGAAGACCCATTCTTTGTGATGATCACGGACCTACCAGGATAATAGAATGCAGTTTATAAAATATTTCATCTGGATCCTTCCAACAAATCGCAATCGACAGATTCCATTGGTAACATGTATATCGGTGTGGGACTTGTGCAATATGCAATCATTTTTATATCACATCTCAACCTGGCTTTTTCAAGGGCTGATTCTTAAGTACTCGTTCCTCCTTCGACCTGTGATGTGTGATATCAGAATCGTAGTCGGGATCATGTCGGGGCCAATTCTCCTTAACCTACGACCTCTTTTTCTGTGATAAGAGAAATTCAGGGACCCAATGGAAACTTGCCACTTGGTTACTACCCATTCACTAAGCTTTTTCCATGTCATCTCCTCCTACCACCTGGACAAGTCAAACATAAACTTTGACTTGCTCTAACTTCTTCATATGAACTCAGATTTGAGTGTAGTTCACACTATTGGAATCAAGATGATGAGAAATCTTATCTGATGCTAAGTTTATCAAGATTATTCCACTTTGAGTTTTGAGCCTTTTACCATGCCACTGGTACTTTCTGAAGATACACTTGGTTTTGAAGATCCACCTGGATCAATCCTCCCCACTAAGAGCTTTTGGGCATCCAAAAGCCTTTTTAGTCAATTGGAAAGTGAGGAAATTTCTCCCTCGCTTTCAGTTTCTCCATCCATCAAGCTTTACTCAAATGCATTCCTTTGAAGCCAACATGAATGTACTCCACATCTCCCCATCGTGAAGTTCTGGTTTTCCTTTCGAGAATGATATCTTTGGGCAAATTATCTAGATACTCTGGTGAAAAATCATCTGCTATAGGAATCCGTGCAAATTCTTCGATATCCATAATCAATGGAGGTTCATAAAACATCAGGTTTTCAACATTTACTACTAAGTACATTTGCATATAAGCAGGCAAATCAAGATGAAAAAAATTCTCCAATATTCACCAAGATGGTGAAGGGACCATATCGAATGGTTCTCAATTTCTTCCCTTCTCCCTTTATTCTTTCCTTGCTGATGTGGAGCAATACCTTATCGCTAACTTGAAACTAATGGTCAACTCGGTTCTCATCATGTCGAGCTTTATACCAAGCTTGACTCTTCTCCAACTGCTCCTGTACTACCTAATGAATCACCTATATCCATTGAATAAACTTATGTGCTTTGTCCCTATCATCTCATCCATTTTCATCCTCTCCCAAAGACCATGTCCAAGGGATCTCTTAGTAGATAGCCAAAATATATCTCAAATGGTGAGCTCTATGTAGATGAATGTGTTGCTCGATTGTATGCATGTTGCACGTAAGGAAGTTGTTCATCCCACAACTTGGGATGTTTTCCACAATAGTCTCGTAACAAGTATACCACGGTGCGGTTGACAACCTATGTCTACCCATCGGTATGTGGATGAAATGTCATACTTATTTTTAGCTTAGTGTCCACCATTCTCCATAAGCTGGTCCAAAACTCCCCAAGAAAGTGAGAGTCTCAATATTACATAATAGATGTGGGCAACCCAAAATGGACCCAAACATGCTGAAAGAAAAGATAAGCATTCTACTCAGCAATGACCTACTTTTTACAAGGCATTAAAATACACATTTTACTAAAACGATCCACAACAACATACAAATAGTCTGACCTTTCCTAGACATAGGCAAACCTCCTACAAAGTCCATGGACACACTTTCCCATGGTCGACTCGGAATAGGGAGTGGTGTGTAGAGCCCAAGTTTTCTATTAGAGGGCTTTGAAATAGAACGCAACACACAACCCTTTACAAAGTGAGTCACAATATTTTTCATATGAGGCCAAAAACAAAACCTATGTAAATGACATAAAGTTTTTTTAATTCCAAAATGACCAGACACCAAAGAAGTATGAGCCTCTCATATTATATGAACCCTTTCATAAATGGGTATGCATATTTTGCCAAGGTGTTATAATAGATTTTTCTGCAAGTAATAAATTGTCCACCTATGATCCATGAGTCAATTTTACATAAATCTCTTTAAAATCATTATCGTTAGCATATTTTTTAGCATAAATTTCTAATGATAAAGAAACATTTTGCAAAACTACGGATGAAGAAATAGGAGGGTGAGAAAGCATATCTGCTAATTTGTTGTTGGCACCCTTCTTGTATTTTATTACCAAATGAAATTGTTGGAGGAATCCCATCCATCTCAAATGACGGGCTTACTAAAGCTTGGTCTGTGACTGAAGGTATTGCAAGGGCTAATGATCCATATAGATGATGATCTCCTTGTCGATCAGGTAGTGTTTCCATTTCTTCACACTCTGAACCAAGGCATACAACTCCATGTCATACATGGGATAGTTCAAAATAGATGGGGAGAAATTCTTTTAATGGTAACATACAGGCTTTCTTTGTTGCATCAATATAGCGCCCATGGCATATCTGTTGGCATCTATTTGATCTCAAAAGGTTATTGCTAAAGGTTTGGTAAGGCTAGCAATAGTGTTGTGTTGATCTTCTCTTTTAGCATGTCGAAGGATTTATGTTGTTTTCCTCCCCACTAGAAGGCCTACTTCACATTTTTCAATACATGCAAGAGGGTTGTGATAACAAATAAGTACACAATGAACCTTCTCAAATATTGTACTATGCCCAAGAAACTTCAGACCTCTGTAACATTTTTGGGCTCAGGTCAGTTCATAATCGCATCCACTTTAGAGGGATCTATCCTCAATTTCCCATTACCGACTACGTGGCCTAAATAAACCAGAGTGGTCTTCCCAAACTCACACTTTGACATTTTTACATACAATTTTTCTTGTTTCAGAACATCAAGCACTTTCTTCACATGACACACATGTTGATCCCATGTCCTATTATACACAAGAATATCGTCCAGGTATACAAGCACAAAATTATCAAGAAAAGGCCTAAATAGATCATTCATTACCCTCATAAACATGGCCGGAGAATTTCATAGTCTGAATGGCATCACCATCCATTCGAACAACCTTTGTTAGGTTTTTAATGCAACCTTAAAAATTTCCTACTCTGCAATTCTAACATGGTGATATCCACTACGCAAATCTAGCTTTGTAAAATAAACAACATTTTTCAATTGATCTAATAATTTATCAATGTAGTCTACTCAGTCTAATAACTCCTTGATTTAACAGTTCCTGCACCTGTTTCTTGATCTCCTCCATATCGATAGAAGCCATCCTGTACATTCCAACATTCAGTAAATGAGATTATTGTTGTAAATGGATATCATGTTGGATTTCCCATTTTGGGGGAAGTCCCCTCAGTTCCTGAAACAATCCATCATAATCAGAAATAATTTCAAACAATTATTTCTTATGATCGGGATCACAACCTATGAAAGCATCAGCCTTCTCGGCCTCTTTCGCTCTCACTGCCATGAGCATGCACCCTTTACTGGAACTAACCAATCATTTAATTTTTCCTGCACTTACAAGGCTAGCACTGACTTTTGTATAATGAGCTTGGACTATATAATCTACCCCATCCTTTGTGAGGTGGTATTTGTTTTCATGTCAAAAGAAAACTGCCTTTCTGTCAAATAGATATGGGCTTCCCAAGATGATTCCACGGATGTCCAAAGGCACAACATCTAACTCTACCTCATCAACTAATTTGGAAAAAATGACAAATTAGTCCTACACTACTTGGTTACCTACAATTTGGCTTTATCGCTTACCCAACCAAGAAGGTATGGAATCTTAAATTTTTCACTAAGGACTTTGAG
This sequence comes from Pinus taeda, assembly GCA_000404065.3. Lineage (NCBI taxonomy): Eukaryota > Viridiplantae > Streptophyta > Pinopsida > Pinales > Pinaceae > Pinus > Pinus taeda. Next base: position 66,032 of record APFE030926982.1, on the reverse strand, counting down.
ATTAAGTTTTCTTGGGAACCTGAATCAAACAGAGTTTCCAACTTCATATGTTTTATAACAAATCTAATGTGGAATAACTCAATTATCTTTTTCTCATTACTTACAGGCTCATTAAAATAACTAGTACTTGCAATTGAATCAGAACCATCATTAACAAAAAGAGTACATTTTGTGCCCATGGCTATGATCAATGTCTCATCACTGGAATCTAATCCAAGGTCTTGTGTTGTAGCCATTGTATTTTGCTTCCCCTTTCCATTGAATCTCTTCAGACTCAGCTCCAGATGTAGTTTCCAATAGTGCTCCTCATCATGACCACCTTTCTTGCAATGAGTGCAAGACAGTGTTGCTCTATCCCCTTTCTTGGCTACGACACTCTTCTTATCCTTCCCTTTTCTGTTCTTCTAGAATTTTCCATGTTGAGGCTTGAATGGTGGTTTCTTGGCTTGATTATCTCTGTCATTCTTGCCTCGGATTTCAAGATGAATATCCTTTATGTTGGCCATGTCAATTGTAATAGGCTCGAAAAGTAACAATGAGTGTCTTATGTAACTATGTAGTGCACCTACATATTTAGTTACAATCTTGGGCGAATCTAATGAGTTGTCCGGATTCAATGCTTGTTTATGAAATTCTTTAGTGAAGCTTTTCACATTATGACCCTTACCTTGCCTTAGATATTTCCATTCCATAATTTTCCTTTTTTTATAACCCAAAGGGTAAAATTGGACTTTCGTTATAGAAATAAAACTAGACTAAGAGGACAGAAGGTTACCTGACCTTGTGTTGCCCTTCTGCAACTTGCTCTCCCACCAAACGAGAGCAGTCCCTCTCAACCGAAGAGATGCTGACTGGACTTTCACCTCATCTTCTTCAATTTGTTGGATTTGGCAATGAACCTCTATCTGTCTTATCCAGTTATTAATTTCTTCTGCACTACACTCCCCACTGTACATGGGAAAGTCAAACTTTAAGTCTAACTTGAAGAACGGTTACTTAGATGTTTGCTTGGAATTTCGATGAGAGTGATGAGAACTATCACTTGAAGAAGGATTGGTAGGCGTCTCTTCTCCACCAGCTTCATGATTTGTTGACACATGTTCATCGACATCCTTCTTCTCATGCCTAAGCGCCTTCTCATACTTTGCGAACACCTTGTCTACTTTCCTTGCCATATTGTAGAATACCTTGTGGAAATTCTATTCCTCTTCCCAATGAGCTTCTTCATTGGCCATGTTTCTTCTTTGTTGTGCATGTCCTACTTCAGGACTAAATGACTTAAGCATTCCTTCTCCTTTTCGCAGCTTGTTCCGGGTTAGCATATACTCATGCAATTCGCATCTACAAATACATGCTCTAATACCAAACTTGATCCAATATCTTTTATTTACAAATGCATTGAAATTACATATAACAGAGTTAATTAACCATGGAACTTAAAAAGCACATAAACAATGTGGAAATATCCAGAAGAACATAAAACCATGACATAATGATTTGATTACGGAATTTGTCAAATGTGGACTACATCTCTGGGCCCTGCTTAATAGTGGGGAGGCCTTCATTCATTAAGTGGCATAAAAAGAGATAAAAGTACGAGAAACATTATTTACAATCCTTATACCTCCAAGCTGGAAGATGCATAAATAATGGATAGCCCAGCTTCAAAAACAGATAGAACCTATCCTGGCGAAAAATGTAAAAACACCTATCCAAACACCCAATTTGGATAATCATGCCTTCTGCAACTTCTCGAAACCTCCCTACTACTCAAGGCAAGGTCTCGGCCTGCTGCCAGGGTCGGGGTCTATTGTACAATGGATTTTGAACTAATCAACTAGTCCTCTCTTACCTTCTTCCGACACAAAAATGGCATTTTGTAATCATGGCGGCAATCCCTCTATACCAGGGCAGTTCAAACAATATAACAAGTAAAGCAAGCGAGTGTATTCCACAGAGGTTCTGGGGCCCCTGAATAGTATGTGGCAACAACCCTTAAAAACATGGAAAATTTATTTTAACTGTGTTTAAACCAGCCACAAGACCATCGACGGACAATCTCAGGCCCAAAAATAGGCACTATGTTATACGGCAAACCCATAGGGAATATAAAACATGATATATAACATATCGCATCTGGGCGACCCCATTGCAATCACAATTGGAAGAAGACCCATGTTCGTTGATGATCGCAGACCTTCTGGGATAATAGAAATTTATAAAATATCGCATTCTGATCCTCCCCACAAATCACAATAGGCAGAGTCCAACAGTAACATGTATATCGGCATGGTACTTGTGCAATATGTGATCGTGATTATATTGCATCAAAACCTAGCTTCATTGGGGGCCAATTCTTGATTACTCATTCCTCCTCCGACCTACGATATGTGATATCGCAATCGCAGTTGAGATCCTGCCAGGGCCGATTCTCCTTAAGCCGCAACCTCTTTTTATGAGATAAGTGAAATGTGGGGACCCAATGGAATCCTGGCACTTGGCGCTTCCCCCATTCGTTGAGATTTTTCCATGTCATCTCCTCCTACCACATGGACAAGTCAAATATAAACTTTGACTTTCTCTAAATTCTTCATATGCACTCGAATTCGAGTGTCATTCACACCGTTGGAATCAGGATGACGAGCACTCTGATTCGATATTAAGTTTATCTAGATTCTTCCACTTTGAGTTTTGAGCCTTTTACCATGCCATTGGTACTTTATGAAGATCCACCTGGATCAATCCTTCATGATCCTCCTGGATCACACACACTAACCAATACACATTAGTAAAACTTACATATAGTTCAAAAATATTAATTTTGTAAAGAATTTATAAAGAACTATCCTTCTCTTCTTTTTTTAATGTGTTATTATTGTGTCGATCAGTGTTTTTGTTACTTAATACATTCTCAAACATTTTTTATCAATATACAACTTATACCATTCAATAAAAAATCCATTAAATATATTTAATAATTTTAAATTATGATGGTGTGATTTGTAATGATAAACACACCACAATGACTTAACGATGCTATTTGGCAGAGGTGCATCCATGTGTTATATTACACTGGGAGCAACAATGAACAGACTAGATAAAATTGTCAATGTTATAATATATCGGTGTGTTGCATTACACAGGGCACACCATGAAACATATATCCATTTAAAAAAATCTATAGGGCCGACAGAGTTTGGATCTAATTTAATAAGTGATCCCCCTACTTTACATGGAAAACACCCTATATATATCAAGTACACAAACCCATTAAATCTACAATGCCTAAAATGAAAAACCCTAATTGTGAAGTGGTAGAGGGAGTTAAACCCTAACATGAAATTTTGCAGTCACATAAGTAAGAAGAAGCAAGGGTTTAAGGTAAGTATTGTTTTTTTGTTTTTTTTCATAATTTTAGTTAAGTTTAAATAGGAACAGAGATCATAAAAAAAATTACTAGTAAAATCAATAGTAAATTTTTTATTATACAAGGTTTTTAATTAATTTATTTATTGAATCACCATACCTTTCAAGTTTCAATCTTTCTACAGTTCCAAAATATTTTTCTACTCCACATTGCTCCCAATATCTATTTCTTTCAAATGATCTCTCTTTTAATTAAACCCTAACGTAAATTGTAAAAAAATGTATTAGTAAAATAAACAATAAATTTTAAAAAATTACTATACAGGGTTTTGAGTGAGTCACCGTACCTTTCAGTTTCTGATCTTCTGAATAGTTATATTGCTCCAAAGTAGTATGTTGTTGAAAAGTGCTCCTAGTATGTCTCTCTTGCAAATCACTCCCTTGAAATTTTGGGAAAAAAAATGAAATAGTGAATCAGTGTTTACTATTTGAAAGACTTTATGAAATTAGATTTCGAAAAATTAATTGTTGCTCATTTTTTAATTTTAAAAAAAAATATATATTGTTTTTTTTCACTTTATCTGAACGTCGTCTCATTTGATAGTAAAGAGAATTAGTGTGTTTATAAGAAAAGCGCGACGACATTATCGAGGTACCAATTTTTTTCAATGTACCAACATGATATATATTCTTACATATTATACGATTCTTACAATATTATATATTCTTACAATTCTTACATGTTTTTTGGAACTTACTCTTATATATATGTTGGTTTGATTTCATCAGCGAATTCAGAAATTGAAGCCATCAACAAATTCATTCTTTACAATAGGGAAGAGACACAACTGTGGGTCGCATTGTACGAATAGAAATGGGGGAAATGAGACAATGACAGGAAAGAATTCAAATGGTTGAATGGTAGAAGTGTACCTTATCCTAATCATTTAAAAGAAATTATGTCAATGATGTGCCCTAACAGTTGGGTTCCTAATCAAGTCAGAGAGAAATATGATGCATCTAATCATTACATGTGTGTTGAAGAGGATGCGCTAAACATAGGGATTGGGTGCTACAACTCAGTAATTATAATCTCTTTTTGTACATTTTTAACTTCATACTGCACCTTTGAATTGTAACATCTATATATATTTTATTTTTTGATTATGTTCAGGTTATTAAACACATGACACTATGATTTTTACATTTCTTTATAGTTTCATTTGTTCCCATATATGTGGGCATATGGACATCATTTTCACACGGAGGATGTCGATGATGGATGCATGACACAATACTGTGGAGTGGAAGTTGAGTCGACCAATCTAGCCATACTAGCCACCGCAATCAAAACTTAATGCAAGGGATGTTAGGTTACGTTTGAAAGATATAAGAGAACATTAAAGTGGACTTCTCTTTGTTCCAATGTGTTATTTTTAGGTGCAAGTGGTGGGACACCTTTGATAAAAAATTTGTAAAGGAGTATCATGATAGTGGGATGATATCTATCAACTCTAGAAAGATGTTGCATGAAGCTAGGGAGCCTTATGTTTTCCCAAAACACTGAAACCATGTGTTTTTTTTTACCCAGATGTGTTGGATAGGGATTGATGTTTCATATTAAGACATGAGCCTAGATCAAAACGTATTATTTAGAACAACAGTGTCATCATGCCAAGTGAGAAAGATAATAAGGGTGATGACAATAGAGAGTGATATGTACTTGTGTTATTTCATCGTTTAACATATTGTTGTATGATTTTATTTTCTTTATTTCGCTAATTATATGGTTTTTTCGTCTTGTTGCCATTTTATATAATTGGTAAGATTCGCAAACATTTTTACACATTTTTTTTGTAGTGGAAACTTTTTTACACTTAAAACTAAATATTTCCAATTGTGTACAATATCTATGATGATAAGGATTCAAGGTCACAATCCTTGTCAAATAGGAAAATGAGAAAATAGTGAATTTAGAAACAACATTGAAGGGTTTTTCTTGACTTAGATACTTATTGATTTGTGAATTAGTTCACATGTTTTTTCTTCTTGTTTAGTTCAAAATCAATATAAATCATGTAGTGATAACTGTATGAGGACTTTAACAATGAAAAAATTGTGTATTAATATGTAAGATTAAATTCTTTACATGAGAGGTAAATTCATGTTTACTATATTTAAGTTACAGTTCTTGCAACATTATGTAAACTAAAAGGAGGTCTTATGCATGTATAAAATGTTGATGTCATCTTTTTATGGACCATAAGAGAAACAAATGGGCTTATATGGATGCATAAGAGGTTTTAATTTTTTCTTCATGTATAGGAACAATTTTGACTTCTCTTTTCAATGGTAATTATAAAAAAAAAAATGAATTAATAAATATTTTATGGCTAAGAATTAAATTATAAAGAATGTAATGCTAATTAAGAGCCATTTGTTTGACTTTATAATAGACTTGGTGATGCATTTTTCTTTCCTATTTAGATTATGTAAAATAAATATCTGTTTGTATGTATTTATAAGTAAATTATTTAAAGTAGACATGTCTTTATCATTGTGAACATAATGTAATATTGGCTAGGATAAATGTGAAACATGAATTTTAGTGACTATCTCATGATAGGTATGTAGAAAAAATAGTATTTCTTGAGCTATTCATTAAGAACTAATCAAATATATGATTTGTCAAAAGTTTAAATCTAATATCGTATCATTTTTGTATTATTTAACTCATATTTATTATTAAAAAGAGTTAAATTCAAACTAGTATAATAGCAAATAAAGAACCAAATTAGCACCAAAATGTTATATCTTTATTACTAGAAAAAAATTCAGTTACGTCTTTAAGGGAGAACTTCCAATAGAGAAAATCCCCAACTACAAGTAACTTCACAAGCCTTATTTTACATTTCTTCATTGCCATCTTTAGAGAGAGAAATTTCTAATTTAAATTGGTAAGAGTTGCTATAAATATTAAATTTAAATTGCTTGAAAATCTCATAACTTTAGTAATAAATTAAATGTTATAAAAATAATTTTTTTAAGTTGTATTAAATCTAAATTAATTATAAAAAATTATGACTCGAGTTTTTTAAATTTAACAATAGATTGAATTTTATAAAACGATATTCAATTGGTTAAATTGTATTTTTGAATAATTTATTATTATTAATATATTTTATATTAAAAATTGAATGAGTTGCACATTTTTGTCTTATTAAGAACTAACTAAATTATTTTACCTTTAATTATTTTTCCTTGTGAGTATTGAAATACTTTACTTATTAAGCTAGAATGAATATGAATGAACTATTTAAGCAATAGAAAAATATTTATCATAATTTTACAATCATAGTTTCAACCATACTAAACTTCGTAATTTACAAAAATATCTTTATCATTTTTTAAAGTAAGTTGTTTTGCATGCAATTCCATATATAAAAGTTTGATATAATTTCACCAATACATAATATATAATGAATATTATTTCATAAAAATAAACATCATGGTGATAATCATCTAAAAAACATAAGCATCATCTAAGATACACATTGAAATTCACTACCATCATCTAATTATATAATAACACCTCAAGCACATATAAAAGTCATTATCTAGAACACAAATCTAATAATCTAACAAGGCATCATCGTCATGATCACATCTAACAAAACACAAACATTATAATCTAACATCATCACCACACACATCCTCAAATTAATATGCATATCATGTCAAATAACTGCTATCACATGCACATCTATTTGCAAGCACATTAAATGAAGTACATACATATCAACACCAATATATAAATTAAGTACATAAACATGAACAAAAAAGTGCACCATTTATATATAATCATTGAATTGATTGGAAGTGAGATCAGAAACTCATGTCATTAACTTTTTTTGGTCGTTTGGTTAATATGAACTCCCAACGAATCATCTCCAATTATATATATATATATATATATATATATATATATATATATATATATAATATATATATATATATATATATATATATATATCGAGTCAAATAAATGCAATCAAATATTTGATACAACAAACGTAGAAGTGACAGCCTAGTCTGCAGTAGAAGACGATGGATGGTCAAATACTGCCGCAATGGTTGTCTAACTCTGAGGTGGAGGAGGAGGTGGTTGGTCTGTAGCAGAAGACGATGGATTTTCAACTACTACCTCATTGTCTATCTAACTCTGTGGTGGAGGAGAAGGTGGTCATTTTACTATGTCAGTAAAAACATAAGGCACATCCTCTAGCTTTGGCACTTGATCATCAACCAACTGAGAAGGCGTTGTACTACCAGAAGGATCACCGACACACTGACCATGATCTGATGGGGTAGTTTTACCAGAAGCATCATGATCGCCACCCTTATCATCATGATTCGATGGGGTAGCACTACATGAAGGCGCATTTGACGTATTTGTCATTGCATGCCTTTCATCCCTCATCATTTCCAGTAGCCTACTAGCTTCGATGATATGATGCATAAGAGACATCATCTCATGCAGAAAGTCCCTATAGATATCCACAAACCTAAGATCTGCATTGATATCTCAAGCCCTCTCAAGGAGGACTCCCTCCTCAACAAAAAATCTAAACAATATATCACAGTAGTCCATCTAAAATCTCAGACCAGCCCTACAAGCTCATACACCCATGGGCCCCTAAGGATGTACCTCACTCTATTGGGCCACGCCCATCTCCTCATCTATTCCATCCAGTGAGGGAGGAGGCATGTCCCCATGGAATGTGTTGATGCCTAAAAAAATATAGTACACAACAATAATTAGACAATTTCATTAAACAAGTTAAAGAACGTGCTAGAATAAATTTTATTATGAAACTAGATTAATTTAAAGAAAACACTAAGATTACCTCTATCATCAGGAGGCTTAGCTGATGTGAAGAGGATGTTGGGACATTGCCTCCAATCAATCCTCGTGTATCGAAATAGAAATAATATTAACGCAAGGGAAAACTCATTGGATAGTAGCACTAGTGCATGAGCGGAAATCCTAGTCAGATACTCTGACAGATCTCTCTTGGGCATAATATAGCACCACATGTGCATTTGGACCTCAGTAATCGGCATAGGAGGGAGACGGTAAAATGTAGGCCTCATATCTAGAAACCTCTCAAAAAATAAACAAAAAATCTCTCAAGCAAAAGGGAAGCTCTCCCTCCCATGTATCATTGCACGACATCTATCTAAAGCCATACAAAACTGCCTCAAAAAAATGGCAGGCCATCTAATACATCGTGGTGCCTGAATCAAAGATCGACATAATACAAAAGATAGAAACTAATGAATTTCCCATCACTACTTAAGTGTGCAATGGTGGTGACTAATAACAAGAGGCAACTAACCTCATATGCAACAAAAGAATAATTCCATAGTTGTCCACCACACACTTGAAAATTTGTTGGATGGACTGCATGAAGCCCAACATATCTCTGAGAGTAGGAAAGTTGACTATTTGTTGCAACCCCATGGGGGACATCAAATAAATGGGTAAAATCCTCCCCTCTCCTAGATGGGCCAATGATAAAATATATGTCCTCCTTAGAGGGTGTATACCATGATTAGGATCGACATGGAAATCATGTTCTTGGACACTCCACCAAATGATCAGATGTGCCAACAAGACAGAGTTCACCTTCAGGGATGTATCCTCCTCACAGTACTTGAGTAGGCCTACATTCATTAATATCACTACGGCCATTGCGCTAATAGCGCAAGGGTATAAATCCCCCTCCCTCTCTCTAGCCTCCCATGGTTGGACCATATTGTATTGGTTTACCATTTTCTCCTACCCCTGTTGTTTCTCCCTCTACTGACGTCTCTACTACATGATTGACATATAAAATACATCAGCCTCATATATAAAATACAATTTTTTTTATTAAATGAAAAATATGGAAACATAACTTTCAGTTAAAAAAAAATCCCCTGTGTGCCCAAAAAATAGTAATACATCATCTCTGGTGCGCTATCAAACACAACTGCCCCAAATAGTGTGCATATTCGTATAATGCACCATTGTTGGTTCACATATTTAATTTTCATCGCAATTCATCTCACTTATCCACTAGTGCGTGTGTATAACCTTTTCGCACTGGTACGGAATGTTCAGGTTATTGAATGCACAGAACTATATTTTTTAATATTATTTTTACAATGTGCTTGGTAAATATAGACACACCAAGCGTAGCCTAAAAATGTACACATTGACGTACAATTTATAGCTTTTCACGATTCATTTTCATTTACAAAACACACCGCAACAATAACAGTGGGTTAGGTTCATGCACCGAACTATGGTGCACCTTGTAAATTTATAGGGTGCAAGCTGAGCATATCAAGCGCATTACACAAGAAAAAAATTCAAAAATTGTGGATTTTTTGAGTTAATTTTCACTTTGAATCTGCTAAAAAAATAAATTAGAGAGAAACATAGACATTAGATGGACATTAGCTCATCGCGGAGGCATTGTTGACACATAATTGAGAAAAACAAATTTCACCACCATTTGAGAAAATTAGAAAGCCAAGCACTGAGCATAGTACGGAAGGATGGTGAGCAAGAGAAGCACCGACGTCAGGGTGCTTGCATGAGGAAAGAGTGACACCATTTCTTCAGAGCTTTACAACACTGTAGATGGTAGAAATTTAATTTACGGTTGGGATTTTTTTTTATTTAACCCTATTCAGGTGTGTTATTATAAAAATACCAGTGTGTCATAAATAGAAAATAATCATTTTTTTTTAATAAAAAAAAATATATTGGTGCTTTTGTTAAGACAACCTAGGGTGATCTAATACCTTTATCGCATCGGTGCTTTTTTGACTATTAAGGAATTTTAAAAAAAATTAAAAGCCATCTAGCATTGTGCTTTGGAAGATGCACCAGGCTGCTTCAATACGTGAACCGTGTCGATGCTTCGTTGGAATATAACACCACCTTTTTTTTACAATTAAAAACAATATCGGTACTCCTTCCATATATGCACCGGACCGTTTTACTATAAGAAGAGCATCATTGCTATGAATGTACATAGCACCATCAATTTTTAAACGTTAACATTTTTCTAGTGTTATATATTATTCAAGAACCGGTGTGCTTTGTTATTTAGTGCACCATTATATATATATAGATAAATCTACAGTTGTGGACCATGTTTTATTTGGCATTGGTGCTTGTATGGATAGTTAAGCACCGATGTGTTTGTATATTGTAGGCGCGCCATAAAAAAACATCCACTAAAACATATTCCCACCCACCTCCGCTACAAATGGATTTTTGGGATATTTTTATAGGAGCTTCTGTAAAAATCTCCACTAAAAGGTATTTTCCTTGTAATGCCTCGATGACGCATGTTATGGTTCGCTATCGCTGTGGTTGAGGTGGCTATTAGTTGTTTTATTCTCCATTTGTCTTGGTGGAGGCTTAACTTTGAAATTGGGGATATTTTGTTATGTTGCATTTTATGGTTTATTTTTATTGTGGGTGTGGTGGTTCTTAGTCATTTCATATTTTAGTTTTCTTGGTGGGGGGCTGACTTTGAAAGCTAAGATGTTGTGTTTATCGTTGGCTCGTTGCCCCATCTTGTGCTTTGGTTTCGTCGTCAACTCATCATGGCTAGTAAACTTGCGTCCTTTTGATCTATTGTTCTTATACACTCACCCCTGCTTTGCCCCTTGCTTATGTCCCTGTCTAATAAATTTACATACAAGCAACACAGTGTTTCAATAACCTTCTACATTCCCTCATCTGTTTTAATTAATATGCCTAGACAATGAGCCAAGAGTTGCAAAGTATCCTCTAGTCATGTTGAAGGCAGCGCGGGGGTTTTCAGCATGCCCATGATGTTTCACATCAATATCATTCACAAACCATTGATCCTATCCAACTTGAACTTGATTTGGATCTTGAGGGTTAAGGTCCAAGAACCATGGCTAGTGAGAGAGGAGAGGAGGAACATGTATCTACTAAGAAACTAATTAAAGAAACAATAAAAAAATATCCACATTGTATACAAAAGATAACTTTATTAATAGAGAATAAGAGTCTTTTACCACTACATTTGTTGAAATTGTAGCAAGAAAAATCTTCATTTGACTAGTGCCTTAGTCAAATGGAGAAAATTCGATCCTCCACATCAGCACGGTGACTTAGATTGCAGTTAGCTAGAGTGACAAGGCCTTGTCTACTAGTTAAGTCAATGAATTCAAGTGATTGGCTAGAAGTAGAGTTGTGCATGGTTTTATTTTTAAAATATATAAACCTAGTGGAGTTATTGTTAATTAAACGCAGTTAACTGAGCTCTAGTCTCTAGTGGAGTTAATGGGAATTCAGTTGAGTAGTTATAATAGTTGTCAACTTACTGATCTCTTAGTTAACTAATAAATTTACTAAAAATAAACCCAGTCATGCATGGAATTCAAATTTCCTAGTTGGAGTGAAGGAAAAGGCATATTTTTATTTATAACGGTATACTATTGAGTGTATAGTGCTTTTGCATTAAGCAGGTGATATATTCCTTGGGAATTGTGCAAGGTAATAGGGAATTCCCCTATTATTTAGGAGCTCAAAGTTTCCTGAATTTTGCAAGGAAATGGGAGGAAGCTAGAGGCTTGAATTGGCTAAGTGTTGGCCAGAGAAGGGCAGTTAGTAGGAGAATAGGTTTACAGTGTAGGGTGTGCTTCAAAGTTGAACCAAGACATTGTAATAGTTTATCATTCTCATCTTATTAATGAAAAGCAGTGAAGGGGTTTTTCCTATTAGGGTTCCCCTGTAAATCATTGTGTTCTTGTGGTTTCGATGGTTGCTTTATTGCATGTGTTTCTATCTTGTATTTTCCTTTCCACAAAATAGTAGAAAAAATTTATGTCTCTTGATTTCAGTTTGATTTCATTACCAGCAGCAAATTTCTTACTATTTCTACAGTGGATGACCAGTCCTTCCTTTTGCAAGGTGAGGCCCATTATTTTTAGTATTATCAGTGCATTATTGAGTTACATCATTACCATGGGTAAATACCATGGGAAAAAATGACTTTCTATTTGGATCAATTCTCCCCCCTTAGGAAGAAATGATCCCCAGTTCATCAAGTTCAATTTTTAGAAGCTTTTGTTGAATATGAGCCAATGAAGATAAGGGTTTTATGTGGTTGATCCATAATCATGGGTTTATGTAAAACCCAAAACTAAGAGTTGTTGAAGACAAGGGTTTTATGTGGTTGAACAATAACCATGGGTTTGTGGATGATCCATAACCATCACGAATGAAGGTCTAAGGATGGAGATACTCCATAATGCTTATGGTTCAATAGTGATACTGACAATGCATGGCCTAGAAAATGGACTTCGATGGCAATGGTTTTGTGTGGTTGACCCATAATTGTGGATTATGGTTGACCCATAACCATGTTGAACAAACTTTCCTGAGGATAGAGATACCATATAATGCTTGTGGTCCAACTGTGAGAATAACAATCTATGGCCTAGGATATGGACTTTGAGATAGTTCACTTGTAGGTATGCCAAGTTATGGTATAAATACGGTGGTTTATCTAGTGGTTTATATTTTTAAATTCTCACTATCCAATGAGATGTTGTAAATGATTCCTCCAAGTACTCAAGTTTCACTCTTTTTATTCCTATTGTTGTGACTTGATAGTCCCATAATGAAATTATCTTCTCATCGGAGGGGTATTTTGTTATGAAACCAGCTCACAAAAAGATAGAAAAGATAGATCAACGCCTTATACTTCAGCCTCTTTGAGGGGGAAACCTCCTTTACATTACATAAATGAGCCGACATAACAATAATAATGTAAGGGCATAATAATAACAATAGTGGGCTTCTATGGGCACAATAGTAACAATATGGGGACTACATGGGTACAACAATATAATAAGGGGGTTGTACTAATAACAATAAGGGGTTACACTAGTAGTATAGGGGCTTAACATGCCCCTCTCCTTCAAAAAGTGTTGTCCTCAATGCTTGAGTAGTTTTTGATGATTCTATATAAAAAATTTGTCCTCCCATGTGGAATCTTTAGCGGGTAAGTTCTTCCACCTGATAATATACTCTAAAATTGATCGATTTCCTAGCTTTTGGGTTCTTGTTTCTATGATTGCTCCACGTTCCAATATGATTTTTCCTTCCTCTTCAAGTTCTAGCAATATTGTTTGAATTGGGATATTTTGCAACTTTTGAATGAGTGGCCACACTTCTTTATCCAATTTGGTTGGATAATAGAAATAGCAAAAAACAATGCTTCCACATCCTCATTCTTTCTTGAGAGTGCATATGCAACAAAAATTTTCTTCCCTTTTTTGTAGATGATATCAAAGTCATAACCCAACATATTTGTCCCCCATTTTTTCTCTTCGTGTAAAGATAATATTTGTTCTAAAAATTATTTAAGACTATCATGATCCATTTTTACCTTGAAGTGTCTTCCCATTCAGTAAGGTCGCCATTTCTTAAGTGCATGTAGTATTGCCAACATTTCCTTCTCATAAATAGCTTGCTTGAGATGTAACCGTAAAAGTACCAAATCTCCTACATCAAAACATTTTTCACTGCGATGTTGATCTACCTGTTTTTTCATTTGATTCTGCACCAAAGTGGTGTTATCCTTTAAAAGTTGGAGAACTTGTTGTTGATGCTCGATGTGATCTTTCACTACTTGAACCTTTTTCTTCTTGATATTTCCTTCTATCTTGAGAGTTTGAGGAGTGGTAATTTCTTCCAATGCTTTACAAGATATGGTTGGATTCATTTGTTGATGCTCGATGCAATCTTTCAATTCTTGAACATTTTTCTTCTTGATATGTCCTTCTATCTTGATAGTTTAAGGAGTAGTAATTTCGGCCAATGCATTACAAGATATGGTTGGATTCATTTCTTCTTTCTCATTGTGATCTTTCACTTCTTGAACCCTTTTCTTCTTGACATGTCCTTCTATCTTGAGAGTTTGAGTGGTAATTCTTGTCAATGCTTTATAAGATATGGTTGGATTCATTTCTTCTTTCGCTGGGGTTTGTTCCTGGCGTATATCCTCTTCTTTTGATGTTTCTTGATCCTTTTCTTCCTCCTATTCATACTCTATGTAAAAGAACTTCTTCTCAGCACACTTGTGACCTTAGTGGATTTTCTATCACAATTGTAACAAAGCCCTTTTTCTCTTTTTTTTCCAATTGTTGTGGTGTAAGACTTGAAGGTTGTGGAAGGCTAGGAGAAGAAACACTTCCATAATTATATTCATGAGTGGTGGGATTCCTTGTTTTCATAATTTCGCTTTCAATTTTTCTTGCCAACTAAAATGCCTCCTCCAATGAATCAAGTTCCCAGAAATGAACCTCATGTTGAACGTTATCCTTTAAAGTCCCTATGAAGACATCAATCCTTTGCTTCTGTGGAATATAATTTACCCTTCTATTCAATTTTTGAAAGTCTTAAATGTGCTTTTCCATTGAACCCTTTTGTTTGATATTTATCAATTGGCTAAAGAAGGAGTTTCTCATTGTATCCTCATAATGTGCTATCATTTCCTCCGTGAAAATTGACCATGTAACAAGTGGTTTATGAGAACAAAGCCCTTTATACCATAAAAATTGATCTGGTTCTAAATATGAAGATGCAATACATACCTTTTGTAATAGTTTCACCTCATGTATATCGAAATATTTCTCCATCTATAGTATCCAATTTACCGGATCCTTGCCATCAAACTTCCTCATCTCGCTTTTTCTTGATTTTAGGAGCTCGATCTTGAAACGACTGTAACTTTGTATCAGATCTTTATGTTTTGAAATTGTGACCTGTAGTAGTCCTCTGTGTCATCTTTCCAATGCCACTAGTCTGATCAAATTTAGATTCTCCAAGAAACAAATATGCACAATCTTCCAAGATGACCTGATTATATACCTTTTCAGAAGAGTGAACTTGTATGAGGTTCCACATGTCACTGTTTTGACCTTCGGGGCTAAAACCTATGCACAGGAAACTACAGTCCGTCCTCTTTCTGTAACTTCTTACGGAATTTCAATCTGATGCTCAAAACAAAAGTTATGATGATTTTCCCAAGGTCACCCGTTTGGAATGTAATTCAAGAGTCTGCAAAAAGACCAACTTCCTCAGATCATATCTTTGCAAATATAGTGCGAAAATCTCTGAAATTCAGACCTGAGGTTCAACGTGACTTCTTCCCAAATGGGTTTTTTTTTCACTTATGAAACATCGCAAAAAATGAGTTATAGCGAAAATTCCACGATGACCTACTTGGAGCAGCGAAACCCTAGAATCCAAAGCTCTAATGTTATGAAACCAACTCACAAAGAGATAGAAAAGATAGATCAACGCCTTAGAATTCAGCCTCTTCGAGGGGGAAACCTCCTTTACATTACATAAATGAACAATTATTGGATGATACAAATGAAAATACCTCCTTTCTATATATAGGAGTCTAAGGGGTCATAATATAATCAGAGCCGACATAACAATAATAATATAAGGGCATAATAATAACAATAGTGGGCTTCTATGGGGCATAATAGTAACAATATGGGGACTACATGGGTACAACAATATAATAAGAGGGTTGTACTAATAACAATAAAGGGTTAGACTAGTAGGATAGGGGCCTAACATATTTTTTTGCAACTAGATGTATGCTTCATGATATTCATCAAAGATAACCTTGTTACCATGGGCACCCCTTGCAACGAGAATGATAGAGGGGGATAAATATGCCTTTGATTTCACCAAGGTGTAATGGGTGACATATCTCATCATTAAAGTACACCTAAGAGTATGATGCTTGTGATCATATTCTAGGTTCATGTAGCCAAAGCTACCTTTGACCATAGTGCTAACATGATTATGGTCAAGAGTTAGGCCCATATTTGATAATCCAAAATTTGAAACATTTGCAACTAATTTTTCATCAAGAAGTATACTTGTGATCTTTGTTGAGTGATAAAAGGTGTATTTTTAACCCGTATTTATCCTACATTAATTATCAATCCAGGTACGATTTTTTATCTCAAGAGTGTACTCAGTCTGAGGCGGTCACTTGATTCAAGAGTAATGTTTTCTAGTTTGCAGTATAGTGATAAATATAAGAGTAAACAAATGTTGGAAATGGAATCTACTTGTAATTAAAAGAAACCTTAATGCTCTGAAACTTAAATCATTCATTCAAAAAACTATAGCAATTTATTGGTCAAGGATGCAGTAGTGATAACTCTTTCCTCTATCAATTGATATAAATGAAATCAATCATAAAAATGACCTCCAATCTGAGAACTTACATAGTGATAGTCAATGTTCTTTACAGTTGTAGATCTTTCAATCCATACTAAAGCAAATAACTAGAAATAACAATTCAATTAGAAATGCTTACTAAAACACACTTGCTACACTATCAATTAAAAGGTGAAAGAAAATCCTTGCAGAAAAGGAACAGCAACTAAGTTTGTTGAAAAGATTGAACAACAAAGCTTAATCTACAAAAATGAATCGAACAGCAATATTTACCCGAAATTAACTGAACAACAATCTTTAGATAATAAAGGAACAACAAATCTCCTTAAGAGTAAACACATAACAACTATAAAGTAATAGAATCAGTAATCTTATTTTGGCAGAGTGAACATTAATCGCGGGTATAAAGGAACGGAAATCATGATTATAATTGAACAGCAATTAAATGAACAACAGTTGCAGTTGTGAGTGAACAACAGAATCTAAACTAGATAGTGTAATATTGTTTCAAAAGGAACAGCATGACATTGAGTTATGAATAACAATCATGTTATCAATGTGGTCTAATTACGATCTTGATGTAACAGAGTATTTCAGTGAGATGTTTAGAAATAGAAGATTACTGAATAAAGAGAATTAAGGAAATGCAAAGGAAATAAAACCACACACAACTGTAATTGTAAAATAGTCATACAAGAAGCAAGTTGATCCACCAGGGCTGGGCCCTCAGCCACCAGGGAAGCACTGTTGTGTTTGCTCCATGATTAGATAATGGAACAACAATTGAGTTATATATTAATCATATATGGCATAGTTACAGCTATCGCTCTTCAAAGAGAGTCGATGATCAAAGTTGAAATTACAACAGTAATTCTGAAAAAATCAATTCTCCTCTCTTGTCTTACAATCGCTGCCCCATTTATAATGGGCAGGTGGATACATCAAGGTTATAGATAAATTTTAAAGTAGCGATCCCTTAGGATCAAAATATCTTGAGGGCTTTGCTTAATCTTCCATCTTCAGTTGTCTTCTTTTCCTCTTACGCAACCACCCTATTTTCTCCGTATTTTCGCTCCAGTCTCATTCTTCTTGTCTGGACACGATTTCCTAATGGAGGAACATCAGTTGCCTTGCTTTTGTCTTTACCTTCCGAATAGTTATTTTCTATTCCCTTCACTTTCTGTATAGAAAAAGACAATAATTAGTTATTTTGTATTAATCACAAATCTCCTTAATTCTATCATAATTCTTTGACATATTACCATTTTAGAATATAAATGAGTTATGATCCAAAGGAAAAGATAAAGAAATAAATGGCAAATGCATACCTTTTCCATCGCTCAAAACCATGTAATTTACATGCAAGGCAGTTAGGGAATAGGCTGGAAAGGGATTTTCATGAAGTGGTCTAAAACCATGATTTGCTGCTAAAACTTCAAAAATGGCTCATGTCTGCCCCTCAGACAATTCGTATATAGCCTTATATCCTGTTGTAGGATACCAGATAATGGGGCTTTGAAATCTACAACCTAGCCAAAGTAGACCTTCTCTCAAGATGAGGTTACTATAGGTAACCAGGCAATCGGCAGCTAATTTAAAATTTTTATAATTGAAGGGCTCTATGTCCTAGATATTATGATTGGAAGTCTTCCATCGGAGTTTAGTTGTTGCTATGGTAGAGTCTTTGATTGAAAGAAAGCATTCTACTCCTCTATGGACAATTGCTTTATGGATGGGTCCCAAGATCTGGATCACACCCTCCTTTTTCATTAATCTTTTATGCTTAACCCACAATTGCGATGGGTTTTTCAGTTCACCTCTAACCTAGAGGTCCATCCTATTTTCTTGTCTTTGAAAATTATTATGGACCTTGAGCCACTTTATCTAGTTAACAACAAATGAGATGAATGCCTGAAACTGGATATCACCCACAAAAGGACTGGGATTCTTTTCCATTTCCTCCTCCAACACAAAATTATGCAAAATTCACATAACAATTGTTGGACTTTCACTCCATAATGTTTACAGTAGTTTATGAAATCATCAATAGTTTTTAACTCTAGAGATACCCCTGCCTTAACAGCCTTAATTTTTAACTGTAAATACCTTTCCAACAAAAATAAATCATAATTTTTTGCAAGTGCCCTACAGGCTAGAACATTATTATATAGAGAACAGAGGGTATCCATTTGGCTTATGACTGAGTTTAGCTTATTTTTTACCTTTTCAACATTTTCCTCTGCCTTCCAACATTTATTAAAGGCCTCACTCTCTTATGTATTGATGTTCTTAAATTGCTGCTGTAACTTTTGGTATTTCTCGAGAGGAACAGTCTCTTCTATGAGTTTTCCTATCGTTTGCTGAGCATGTGCTAGATCCTCTTGGAGTTTCACTATCCTAGGATCATTTTCCGTCGAAAAACTTTTGGGCTGAAGATCTACCTGGATCTTCTTATTGTGACATCTGGTTCCTACAGTCTGTGTCCCTTTATCATAAATTGTCTAGTCAGTCATGACGCTAGAGGATAGTGCCTCTATTTGAACATCCTTATTACAGACTGGTGTATCTTCTGTTTGGGCTACTGCATCTGTAACAACCACATGTTGTTCCTTGCTGTCCTGAATGGATATGGGCTCTGTTTGAGTCCCCGTGGCCTTTATTTTATGGGGTTTCATTTGGGTGGTTGCATTTCTTGTTCTTATGGTTCTTTTTGAGATTTTTCCCATTTTTAGGGCTCTTATCTGTTTCCTGAATTGTTTTATTACATTCAGTAGCCTTTGTTGTTCCTTTCGCAGCCGCTTGATTTCATTCGTCTTCTTCTTCGAAGGAACAACTATTTCTTTTCTTGGACCTAGGCTCTGTTCTTCAAGGATTGTACCCTCGCCTTGGCTTATTTCCATATTTTCTGTTTGGAACACTTCTTCAGTGTTCTCGTCCTCTTGATTAGGTTTCTCAGGGGAAGTAACCTTGGTTTGATATGCTATTTCCTGGGTGGTTTCTGCTTCTACTTCTTCGTCATTCATCTCCTCGGATGCACTCTCACTGTGAGCAGAGTGTTCCTGTGATTGTGCTGCCTCAATATTGAGGTTGATCAGGCTCTGTGGTTGAATATACTCACCCATATTGGCCAAAATTTGGGCCAATTCGTCTTCCTGCAATGGACTTTGCAGTGGACTTGCCCCAGAGCACTCAGTCTCTTCCTCCAATTCTTCTTCCAATTCTTCTTTCCATTCTTCTTCCACATTTCCCCTCCTTCGAGTTGTGGGGGTTGCTCATCCTCAATGTCCAATATTTCTAAGGGTTGGCTACTATTATCTTGGATATTTCCCAACATTCCCCTACTTTTCCTCGATATAAGGGATTGTCTGCGTTTCTGCGGTCTAGTTGATGTGCTGGTGGTTATTTTTCTTTTCGAGTCTGGTAAGGCCAATCCCCCATCTATTGAAAATACCAATTCTTCCCAACTATATTGTTGCTGAGCAAGACTATGATTGACTATTAATCGAATTAAACCATGATTACTTACTACCATTTCTGTATGGCGTGATTTCCTTATACTCCGAGCGGCGTCATGCAATAAATAAATTAAATATGTAGGCAAATTTACAACACATTTCTATCTTAATACTGCTAATAAGTTGAGATGGCGTGGTATTACCACATCCTTTCTCCCATCGCATGTGATGTAGCTTTGCACTACTCTAGCTAATTCTGCCCATCGTTCTCCTAGGGTTGTAGGCAGGACTCCTTTTCCTTTGACGATAAGGTTCTGTCCTTCGTCTTAGAGGATGGCTATGGCATCTTGAAGTCTTACTTTTTTCTTGGTCCATACTAGTCTGACTACTAGTAGTCCAGATATTTCGGCAATTACCACCTTTGTTATTGTTATTCGTCTTCCCCTCACCATGGAATAATATTCTTGCAAATTCTACAAATTCAATGGCATGGTTTCATGGGACTGTTGTAGCCGTGTAAGGTAATTGATCCATCCTACTATTTCCGGAATTGCTTGTGCAGCGTTGGAAATTATCAGCACTTGTGGTTTTCTGCGTATTGCTCTGCCTCCCATTTCGTCTAAGATTAACACATTGTTAATTTTTTCAAAACACAGAAATGACAATGGAACAGCACAACTGTGCATATTGGAAAATTTCAATATCGTTAAACTTGCTATTTCCGAGATCTGATGGAGTCGCAGTACCTCCAAATAGGGAATTGACATATCTGCCAGTGTATTTTGGAGATCACCCGTGCCTCCTTGAAATATTATAGGTCGTCCTCGACCGGAAAATGGAGGAGTGGTGTACTGGACTGAAATCAAGGCTTATGATGGAAATCGCAAATAGATATAGAAATGTTATGAAATTATGTGAAAAATATGGGAGAGGACGGCTGACGTAAGTAAAAATTCTTATGTTGTCATTATCCACTTTAACCATTATGATTGATTTATAACCGATATTTCATGTGTAAGAGGTTCGAAAGTGTTATATAACATAATCTCATTTGAAATCAAGATAAAGATATAATAAAAGGGTTTATAATGACTATTGGTGTATGGAAAGTATGAGTTCAAAACCATCAGCAAAGCTCTGTTGCCCACAGGTGTTCATAAACTTAACAAAGTTGCTTGTTTCACCCTTGGAACCATGATCCTTTATGTATGCCTAGGAAAGCACTGTGTGATGTCAGAATGGAGGCCATTGCGCTAGCTTGGCAACCAGATGAATCACAATGCCATTCACCAGGAAGGATTGAAAGGTGGGCAGGATGGCTCATGATGAGACCTCCTGTTCCAAGGACTTTTTTTATTTTTTTGATATGCCTCCTGGATCATATCCCTAGTGTGGTGGCCATAGTGGGAATGCCACTTCACTTATTCCTTATGATCATGGTAGGTTGGCTCTTGATGAGACCCCCTATCCTTCATCTGACAAATCATATTAGTAATCATATAGATATATATTTTCTCTCTTTATTTTTCTTTTGTTTTATATATCACTTTCCTATTTATATACAGAGGATGGCTCAACAGTCCTTAAGAGTAGGGATGGTGGAAGAAGTCTGAACATCTCAATAGAGGAAAAATATGCTCTTATTCTTATTCAATAATAATGATCAAAGAGAATTATGAAGATTAAGGAAGAACCGACATGATAAAAATAATTAATCAAATTCATTTTAGTGAAAATAAAGACAGCAAAGTGATATAAATAGTTGTGTCCTTTCCTCTCTTTTTTTTTATTTCTCTAAAGATAATGATTTTTCTTTGGTCTGTTGAATTCAGTATCCTCTAGTTTTTGTGTTCTTGCATGAATGTATGCATGTGCCTTAAAGGTATCATGAACAGTGAACCATCATTCACAAACAATTCCTCTAAATGATGTTCTTTAAGAAACACACACACAAAAAAATGCACTCAAAAAGTGTTGTTCCTTAGATGCAACAGTTGTTGTTCCTTAAGAGGGATAGCAAAAAGAATAACTGCACGGAAAACCATGGTTCCTTTAAGAGGAACAGCAAACGAAAGAAAAAAATACACTTGAAACTGTTGTTCCTTAAGAGGAACAGCAGTTGTTCCTTAAACGGAACAACAAATAAAAAAAGCGCAAAAGAAAATATCGATCCTTTGGCGGAATAGCCTATGATCATCCAAAATTGAAACTATTGTTCCTTCAGAAAGAACGGCAGGAAGAAAAATGCAAAGGAGATCTGTGCCTTTAAAAGGAATGGCAAAACAATCTGGTGGAAGTGTTGTCCCTTTAAGAGGAACAGCGAAAACAATCGGGTGGAAGTGTTGTTCCTTTAAGAGGAACAACAAAAATGCAATCTAGCATAAATGTTTTTCTTTTGAAAAGGAACAGCAAAATGTGAAAGTGTTGTCCCTTCAAAAAGGAATAGCAAAAATGTGAAAGTGTTGTTCCTTCAGAAAGGAACAACAAAAATGCAAAAATGTTGTTCCTTCAAAAAGGAACAACAAAAATGCAAAAGTGTTGTTCGTTCAAAAAGGAATAGCAAAAATGCGAGAATGGTGTTCCTTCGGAAAGAATAGCAAAAATGTGAGAATCTTGTTCCTTCAGGAAGGAACAACAAAAATGTGAAAGTGTTGTTCCTTTGGAAAGCAACAGCAAAAATGCAAAAGCGTTGTTCCTTCATAAAGGAATAGCAAAAATGCGAAAGCACTGTTCCTTCAAAAATGTACAACAAAAATACGAAAGTATTGTTCCTTCGGAAAATAACAGAAAAAATGTGGAAGTGTTGTTCCTTCGGAAAGGGACAACAAAAATGTAGAAATTTTGTTCCTTCAGAAAGGAACAACAAAAATGTGGAAATGTTGTTCCTTTGGAAAGGAATAGCAAAAATGCGGGAATGTTGTTCCTTCGGAAAGGAACAGCAAAAATCAAAAAATGCAGAAATGTAAAATTTTGTATAGAAAGTAGTTTATACAAGTAGAAAAGAAAAACTTATGTACAAAGTTTGAGAACAATGGGATTATTTAGTGAACCAATGCTGAGGAAGGATTATTTTCCTCAGCAAGAATTTGCATATCAGAATCTTCCCGTAGCTGCCGGTAAAAGGATTCTCGAGTAAGCAGTTTATGGTACAGTCACACTCGGTGACCATTTGATTTAAAAGCATGTCCAGATCCATTAATAATAGTTAAAGTAATGGTGCCATTGTCATGCACTTTCTGTATTTCATACTGTCCAAGCCATCGAGTCTGGAATTTTCCCGGAGAATCCTGAAACCTAGAATCATATAGGAGTGCCCAATCTCCTTTGTGAAATATTTTCTTTTTGATCAAGGCGTCGTGCCATTTTTCTCTCTGTTTTTCAATTAATGCAGTGCGTTGAAGATCCAAGAACCTTATTTCATCTAGCTCGTTAATTTGTTGTAATATGTTAGTCTGGGCCTCATTTAGATTTAAACCCATCTCCTGTGTTGTTCTTAATGTTTGTATATTGAATTATATTGGAAAGATGGGTTCTTTCCCAAATACTAGTTGATATGGTGAATGGCTAATGGTATTTCTCCACATTGTTCGGTATGCCCACAAGGCTTCGGGCAATCTTGAAGCCTAGTCACATCTGGGTGATGCAACTGTTTTTCTAAGTATTGCCTCTATCACCTTATTCGTGCTTTCTACTTCACCATTTGCCTATAGGTGATAAGGAGTGGTAATTTTGTGTTGAATGTGATAATTTTTTAATGTTGCAATGCTTTTATTACCTACAAATTGCGGTCCTCCGTCCGTGATTATGTCCCCTAGGAGGCCATATTGCACAAATATTCGGAAAAGGAAATGTATTACAAAATCCTTTGATGATGGGTTGATCGACCAACAAAATCGAGCGTCCAACGCTCAAATGGTTCGATTACTAACTATGGGTTTAAAGGCATTTCGTCAGACTGTCCAGGGTGTCCTGCTCTTTGGCAACTGTCACAGGCTTGAACAAATTTCTTAGTGTCTTTAAAGATTGTGGGCTAGTAATAACCTATTTGCAAAACCTTGTGACCAATCCTGTGATTTGCAAAATGTCCGCCACACGGTCCGTCATGACAAGCTTTCAGAATGTCAAATATTTCGTCTTCATGGACACATCTTCTGATGTGCATATCTGCCCCTGTATGAAATAGGTAACCCCCAATCTAAGAAAATCAGGTACTACGTTGCACAATCTATTTTCATTCATTGGGGGTTAGATGCTTTGGTAATTTACCTACTGCTAAATAATTTTCCACATCAACATACCAAGGTGTCTTGACAGCAACAGTAAACAAATGCTCATCTGGGAATTGATCTTCGACTATTGCTGCTTCCACTGGCTTTGGCATTCACGAGAGAAAATCAGCTACAAGATTCTCTTTCCCAAGTCGATATTTTATTGTGATGTCAAATTCCTACAACAAAATCAACCATCTTGTTACTCTACTATTTGTAACAAGTCTATTTTCTAAGTATTTTATGGCAGAGTGATCTGTATATAAAACAACAGGATATACAGTGATGTAATGCCTAAATTTATTTACAACATGTATTACAGCGAAAAACTCTTTTTCAGTTACGGTATAGTTTAGTTCAGCAGGAGATAAATTCTTGCTAATATAATAAATTGCATACGGCTTTTTATCTTCTTCCTGCCCAAGGACTAATCCAATAGTTGTGTCTGAAGCATCATATGAAATTTGAAATGACAGATCCCAATTTGGGCCTCTGAGCACTGGGGTTGTTGACACAAGCTTTTTCAAATCCTCAAAAGCACGGTCACATTTATCTGTCCAAATAAAATCAACATTCCTTGTCAGTGCGTATAGAGGTGCAGCTATTTGAGAAAAATGCTCCATGAATCTCCTATAATAACCAGAAAATCCTATAAAACTACATACCTCTGTCTGTGTGGTAGGAGTAGGTATTAACAAAATTATTTGAATTTTGGCCGGATCTACCTGTATTCCGACTGCTGAGATATAATGACCTAGGATGAGTCCCTCGGTCATCATCATATGACACTTTTCATGGCTCAAGCAGAGCTTGCTGGAAATACATCGTTGCAACACCTTTTCCGATGTGTCTAGTGCTAGCTCAAAATCATTTCCATATGGTGTGAAATCATCCATATATACTTCGAGCCCTTCATTTATTAAATCTGAAAAGATGCTGAGGATGGCCCTCTAAAATGTGGCAGGTGCATTACATAGGCCAAAGCGTAGGACTCTATAGGAAAATGTTCCCCATGGACAGGTAAAAGTAGTTTTATCTTGGTCTTCAGGGGCAATCTAAATCTAATTGAACCCACGGAATCCATCTAAGAAAGGAAAGAATTTATTTCCTGCTAATGAATCTAATACCTAATCAATGAATGGAAGGGGAAAATGATCTTTTTGAGTTGCTTTGTTCAATTCTCTGTAGTCTACACAAATCCTCCATTTTCCATTCTTCTTTGACACCACTACTAGTGGAGAGACCCACTTGCTATCAGAGATTGGATAAGTAAAGTTTACATCTAAAAGTTTTTGTAACTCAGCTTTCACAATATCTTTCAAGTGACGGTTGAGTCTCTGTTGGGGTTGGCGAACGGGTCTAGCATCCTTTTCTGTATAAATGTGGTGTGTACACAACTAGGGATCAATTCCCTTCATGTCCGAATAATCCCAGGAAAAATATTTCTTGTATTTTCTCAGTAGTTGGACCAACTTTTCTTCTTGTTTAGGAGTTAGGTTTTTGTTAATGTTCAAGGTTTCCCTTGGCTCAATCTCTATAGTTTTGCTGTTTGAAACAGAGGTAGTGGGTATTGATTGATCATGAGTGTATTTGAGGGGATCTTCTTCTAGTTCATTGTCAAATGCTGCCTCTATCATGTGACATTGTACATGGGATCTAGATTCGGATTGGTTAATGAAGTTGTTAGTAATGTCATCTTCTGTTTTGTCTTTAAAATCGAGGGCATCTTCTATGGTTAATGGGGACCTAATGTTTTCTGTGAGATATGATACAAGCTATTTGTTAGTTTTCATTATTGTTAAACTTGGCTGGGATGGAGGGTATAGAGCTAGATTCTTGATATTACTCCCTCTAGTTATAGTCATACTACCTTGTCAGTAGTCTATGTAAGCATCAGCAGTCGCTAGCCGAGGTCTACCTAAGATTAAAGGGTGTCCATCGAGTCAGTTTTTAGGTTGATTATCAGAAACTCGGCAAGGTATTCCCAGGAATCTACAAATACCATGACATCATGTAGTGTACCTTCTAGCCTAACTACCGATCAGTTAACCAATTCCAATAGGGTGGTAGTTAGTTCTACTGATGTAATGCCTAGTTCTTGACAAGTGGTGGTTGTTAAAATATTAATTGTAGCCCCTAAATCAACTAGGGCTTTTGAAAAGGTTTGTCCATTGATTTGCACCGTCACTATAGGATTCCATGGGTCTTCATATTTGACATGTGCTTCTCTTTCTGATAGTAGATCAAATAGGGTGCCAACTACTTGGACAGTTGGATTAGTTGTTATTCTCCTCTTTGGCTTTCTTATACATAACTCTTTGATAGTTTTTGCATATATTGGAATATCTTGGATTGCCTAGAGGAGTGAGATCTTTATACACAAATTTCTTAATTCTCCTAGAAGATCAAAGTTAGGATGTTCTATAGGGCGTGGTATGATTAATCGTTCTGGGAATGGGGGAGAAGACGTGGTTGCCTAGTTGTGAGTTTGTTGTCTGACCACATCCTTTTCTTATAGTGGTTGTTCTACAGGTAACAAATTTTCAACTTGAGCATTTTTATCTCCGTCAGTTTCTATTATGCGCCCAGACCTTAACTCAAGGTTGTTGCACCCCCTTACGTCGGTTTCAAGTTCTGATGTTTTGATTATTTGAACAGATTGAACCGGTCTATTATTAGGGTTCAGGTTGGGTTGGGTTGAGAGTTGTGGTCTTAAGTTGGACTGGGGATTTTGTTGTAGTGTATATGGCACTAGCAATGTGGGTTGAGGGAGGGGGACGGTTCCAGCTGGTTGATTCATCGGTCTTTACCAGTTTGACTGCCAGGCTTAACTCTACGAAGTGGAAGGGGACCATTGTGTTTGATATGCATTGTTTTGCCAACATGGTCGAGAGTAGGGAAAGTTTGGCTAATTAGTTTGGCTTGTTTGATTTGGCCATGGTGGTGAAGGAAATGGTTTTTGTGACTAGCTTGGGAAGGGTGCCACATTGTATTATATTGCTAAGCATGATATTGCGGAGGTTGGAAAGAAGAAGATGGATTGGAGGGCATACCTGGTTGTCGTGGCTGCCATTGACAGCGCTGGTTGAGTAGGTACACTGGTTCTGGTTCTTCTTCCACTTCTTTTTACACTGCTTTGAAACCCGAGATTGAGGGGCAGTTCTCTATGGAGTGATATTTTGTACAAATAGCACAGACTTGAACTGCATCCAGTGGGCACTCTTTATGGCTATGTTTCTTTCTGCATCTAGGGCAGAATATTGCCAAGTTTTGCTCTGCTTCTGCTTGTTTCTATTTAGCTTGCATAATATCGAGCTGCATTGTCAAAGTCCCCAATATATCAGTTTTGAAATCCTCCAGTAAATTATTAATTTCTGCGTGGGTTACTCCTCCACTGGAGGTCTTGTTGTCCCTTGTGAGCATGTCATGTTCCGCTGGTTTTAGTCTTGTACTGCCACTTGAACTCCTAATACACAAATCAATAATGTCAGCAAAATTTTCTTGATAGATGTCACCTTTTTCCATAATATTTAGTCTTTCCCATTTTTCCTTCATTCCTTTAATTAATGTAGTTTTTAACACATTTTCAGGTAAGGGTAATGATGCATAAGGAGATCTTTGAATATTATATTGAAAGCATTCAACATGCTCTTCTAGTGTCTCATTAGGTCTGGCTACCATTTGAAATATTTCATCCTTTAATTCTCTAGACCTACAATAATCCTGATATTTCTTTAGAAAAGCACCTTTTGTATGATCCTAGTCATTTATAACACCTCCACCTAACCCCATAAACCATCGTAAAGTTGCTCCTTTTAATGTGGTGGGAAATAGTTCTAGCTTTTGGGGATCGGTGGTATAGTCATACCCCCGACATAATACATCGAATTCAAACAAAAATGCATCTGGGTCTTCTGATGTTAGGCCATGGAATGTAGGGATATGCTGCAAAGGTATGGCTTGCAAAGGTGCATTTACTGCAATGTCCACAATGAGATATTGCAGTGTGGAGGTATGAGGTGTTTGTTGATTTTGGGCCATTCGATCAAATATGTGCCAATATCCTTCTGGGATTTTTAGGGAGTTATTCCTAGGTTGACTAGAAGGAGTAGGAACGGACTTAATAGTACTTCCTTAATCTGGGATGATGAGGGTTCGTTGTTGAACTAATATCTAGGGGGATCTTGGTTCTTCAGGTTCTTCAACTTTGTTCTGGATGATTTTGACAACACTTCCCTTATCTGGGCTACTTAGTGGCTGAACTATTCCAAGAGGAGATCTTGGTTCTTCTGTTTCCCCTATTTCTCCTCCTCCTTTGGAGAGATTACTAAGGTTCCCTTCTTGTAAATATTTTGGGCTAGAATTCTCAATTTCTTGAAAATCTTGCTCTTATGTTTGGTTCTGCACCTCAGCAAAGGCTACAAATGGTGATTTTGTGGCCCAAAGGGAGCTAGTAGATTGTCTAGAAGCAACTTTTCTAGGACCTATTGATGGCTGAGATTCTGCTTTCTTGATGATATCGTCTACAAAGGTCGATCAGCCAAGGGTCACTAGCCCCTTAGCTTTGTCAAGTTTGGGTAGCGGTTTTGGATTCCTTTCAGGCTTTTTCTGCGTAGTCATTCACACAACTCAAATACTTATTTCTACCGAAAGTAATCAACAAATCTGCAGGGAAGCGGGCGAGGGAGCAGGGTTGTTACATGCTCCATACACAGGTTCTTACCTTTCATTTTTAATACCCAATTCTATCCTAACAGACACTTATCAAATGTTGGGTTGTGTTATATTCTTTCCACGACTAACCTACGTAGTGAACTGGGGGGGTTAGAGGGGGGCGGGACACCCCTTCGTTGCGCAGAGGGGGGGTCACAGGGGGGCGGCAGCCCCTTGTCCGGGGGTTGAGGGGGGCGGATACCCCACTCTACGGGGTTCGGGGCAGTGCCCTGAGAAAAAAAAAATTGGACCCTATATTAGGTTGGGCGAACCTACCTATGGTTTTTTCGGTCCATATTTTTGGACGCGATGGTTTTCGGTCTATGGTATTGGATGCTTCGGCATGTATAAATATGTATTGTAATATTGAAAGGAAGATAATAGAAAATCAAGCTGGTAGTCTCGGTTTTGAGATCCAGTGGGAAATCTTTGTGTATATGTGTTTTATGTCTTATGTTCTCATATTTTTATTTTTCCTGTGATTTAGAATTCGTATGCAGGTAATTTATGTACGGGGTTAAAACCTACATTTGGTATCAGAGTTGTTTTGGCTTCAAGGGGATGCCTTTGTTGCTGAGGGGTTTCGCTTGGGCCTGTGGTAGACCCTGTTCAGTGGGAGATCTGCGAGATCGATTCTGGTGGTGAAACAAGATGGCGAGTAGCTGAAATATAGAGATTGAGAAGTTCAATGGTCAGAGTTTTGAGTTGTGGAAACTCAAGATGGAGGATCTGTTGGTGGATAAAGATCAGTGGATCGTGGTAGATCTGTGTACTAAACCAACGGGAGTGACCAATGAAGAATGGAAGAATCTGGATCAGAAGGCAAAGAGCACAATACGATTGTGTGTCTCAGATTCAGTATTGTTGAATTTATCAGGGGAAGCTACGACGAAGGCTCTGTGGGACAAGTTAGGGACTTTGTACCAATCTAAGTCTCTGGTGAATAAACTGTTCCTGCGGAAACAGCTGTATAACCTAAGGATGAAAGATGGAGACTCGGTGACAGAGCATCTGAATGCGTTTAATAATGTGGTAAGTCAGTTATCATCTGTTGATATTAAAATTTTAGATGAGGATAAGTGCATCAGTCTGTTGTGTTCTCTACCAGATTCGTGGGATAGTCTAGTTATTACAATAGGTAACAATGCAACGGCTTTGCAGTTTGATGAAATAGTCTCAGCTTTGCTGACGGAGGAGATGAGACGGAAAAATATGGACGACCAGAATGGTGATGCCTTGTTTGTACAAGGACGGTCCCAGAACAGAAACAAAAATAAGTCATCGAGTGGGAGATCTAAATCTAGAGGGAGATCTAAATCTCCAGGAAAACCTACAAAGGTGGTGTGCTGGAAATGCGGAAAGGAAGGGCACTTCAGAAGGGAGTGTAAATCTAAAGCTCCTGATAAAGGAAAGGGATCTGATGATGCTCCTTCTACAGAGGCAAAAACCACCTCAGATGAAGGTGGGGATGTGTACTTGGCTTCTTCAAGTACACATGTAGATCATGAGGCATGGTTGATTGACTCAGGTGCATCCTTTCACTTCACTCCCCATAGAGAGTGGTTCTGCGAGTATGAGAAATATGATGGTGGTGATGTCTTCTTAAGAGATGATAGGAAGGCTAGAATCATTGGTCGTGGAAAAGTAAAGTTGAAGTTGCAAGGTGGAAGGGTTAGAGCCCTTCCGGGTGTTCTGCATATTCCTGCATTGGCCAAAAAATCTGATTTTTGTAAGCAAGTTGGATGATGCAGGTGTAAAGACAGTGTTCGAGAAGGATAACTGCAAGATGGTTCGAGGAGCACTGGTATTGATGCGGGGAGTTCGGATTGGAACTCTATACAAGCTGCAAGGTAGCACTGTTGTTGACGGGTGCAATAGTTCTATGGTTCCTGGAAATGGAGCAGAAAATCTAGTGGTCTCTGGAGAGAAGACCATGTTGTGGCATCAAAGGCTTGGACATATTGGAGAGAAGGGCCTTCGAATACTTCATGGTAAAGGTATGGTAGAAGGTATGAGTAATAGCTCTTTGGATTTTGATTTCTGTGAAATTGTGTATATGGGAAGCAGAATCGGGTGAGTTTCCCCTCTGGTGGTAAGAGGACGAAACAAATATTAGAGCTTGTGCACAGTGATGTGTTTGGACCTGTTAAAGTTCCATCACTGGGTAAGTCTGTGTACTATGTATCATTTATAGATGACTTCTCAAGGAATACATGGATATATTTCCTTAAGAAGAAATCTGAAGTCTTTGATAGGTTTAAAGAATTTAAGGCTCTGTTGGAAAATCAGATAGAGAAGAAGATAAAGGTGCTGAGGACAGATAATGGTGGAGAATTTTGCAGCAAGGAATTTGAAGAATTCTGTAAGAAGTGTGGTATAGCACGGCAGAAGACTACTCCATATACACCTCA
>APFE030926982.1:0-32488 GCA_000404065.3 Pinus taeda | reverse complement strand
CCCCTGTGGAAAGAAAACAACAAGTGGGAGATTGTTGGGTTGTGTTATATTCTTTCCACGACTAACCTACGTAATGAATTGGGGGGTTAGAGGGGGGGCGGAGCCCCCCCTTCATTGCGTCGATTGCGCAGCGGGGCGGTCACAGGGGGGGCGGAAGCCCCCCCTGTCCGGGGGGTTTGAGGGGGGCGGGTAGCCCCCCCTCTACGGGGTTTGGGGTAGCGCCCCGAGAAAAAAAAATTTGGACCCTATATTAGGTTGGGAGAACCTACCTATGGTTTTTTCGGTCCCTGTTTTTGGACGCGATGGTTGTCGGTCCATGGTATTGGATGCTTCGGCATGTATAAATATGTATTGTAACATTGAAAGGAAGATAATGAAAAATCAAGTTGGTAGTCTCGGTTTTGAGATCCAGTGGGAAATCTTTGTGTATATGTGTTTTATGTGTTATGCTCTCACATTTTTATTTTTCCTGTGATTTAGAATTCGTATGCAGGTAATTTCTGTATGGGGTTAAAACCTACATCAAATGCACACTACTCTTATTTAAAAAACAAATTGCTACACTCTCCCCAACAACAATGCCAAAATGTTAAGTGATAAAAGGTGTCTTTTTAACCCATATTTATCCTACATTAATTATCAATCCAGGTATTATTTTTTATCTCAAGAGTGTACTCTATCTGAGGCGGTCACTTGATTCAAGAGTAATGTTTTCCAGTTTGCAGTATAGTGCTAAATACAAGAGTAAATGGATGCTGGAAATAGAATCTACTTGTAATTAAAAGAAACCTTAATGCTCTAAAACTTAAATCATTCATTCAGAAAACTATATAAATTTATCAGTCAAGGATGTAGTAGTGATAACTCTTTCCTTTGTCAACTAATATAATTGAAATCAATCATAAACAGGACCTCCAATCTGAGAACTTAGACAACGATAGTCAATGTCCTTTACAGTTGTAGATCTTTCAATCCATACTAAAGCAAATAACTAGAAATAACAATTCAATTGGAAATGATTACTAAAACACACTTGCTGCACTATCAATTAAAAGGTGAAAGCAAATCCTTGCAGAAAAGGAACAACAACTAAGTCTATTGAAAAGATTGAACAGCAAAGCTTAATCTGCAGAAATGAATCGAACAACAATCTTCAGATAATAAAGGAACAAGAAATCTCATTAAGTGTAAACACACAGCGACTATAAAGTAATAGAATCAGTAATCTTATTCTGGAAGAGTGAACATTAATTGGAGGTATAAATTAACAGAAACCATGATTATAATTGAACAACAATTGCAGTTGTGAGTGAACAACAAAATTTAAACTAGACAGCGCAGTATTGTTTCAAAAGGAACAGCATGACATTGAGTTATGAAGAACAATTGTGTTATCAATGCAGTCTAATTATGATCTTGATGTAACAGAGTAACTCAGCGAGATGTGCAGAAACAGAAGATTACTGAATAAAGAAAATTAAGGAAATGCAAAGGAAATCAAACCACACATGGATGTAATTGTAAAATAGTGATACAAGAAGCAAGTGGATCTATCGGGCCTGGGCCCTTAGCCACCAGGTAAGCATTGTTGCGTTTACTCCAAGATCAGATAATGGAACAACAAATGAGTTATATATTAATCATATATGGCAGAGTTACAGCTATCGCTCTTCAAAGAGAGTCAATGGCCAAAGTTGAAATTACAACAGTAATTCTGAAAAAAATAATTCTCCTCTCTTGTCTTACAATCGCTACCCCATTTATAATGGGCAAATGGATACATCAATGTTATAGATAACTTTTAAAGTGGTGATCCCTCGGGATCAAAAGATCTTGAGGGCTTCACTTAATCTTCCATCTTCAGTTGTCTTCTTATCCTCTTGGGCAGCCACTCTGTTTTATCCATCTTTTCCTGAGTTGCATGCTCCAGTCTCATTCTTCTTGTTTAGACACAGTTTCCTAATGGAGGAACAGTAGTTGCCTTGCTTTTGTCTTTACCTTCAGAGTAGTGATTTTCTATTCCCTTCACTTTCTGTATAGAAAAAGACAATAGTTATTTATTTTGTATTAATCACAAATCTCCTTAATTCTATCATAATTCTTTAACATATTACCATTTTAGAATGTAAAGGAGTTATGATCCAAAGGAAAAGATAAAGAAATAATGGAAAATACATACCTTTTCCATCACTCAACAATCTTCACATCTCGATGTATGATGGTCTGAGCATCCCTTGTGTGAATATGATGAACGTGTGGAGCAACCCCAATAGAGATTTCTAATCTTTGCTTCCATGACAAAGGAGTCAAATTGTTGTTACTATGCAAGTATCATCGCAGGGGTCCCTTGGCCATGTAATCATAAACTAAAATCATCTCACAAATTTCTTTATAGTAACCAACCATCCTAGATCCATGTTAACTTCGGATCTACCAAGTGCTAAGAGGTATCAAATCTATTTTCACTCTAAAAGAAGTTTGCATCTCAAGAGATTTGATCCCTCTTAACGCTTGGTAGATCCGAAGTTAAAATGGATCTAGGCTAGTTTTATTATTAATTATAATTAAATATATATTTATTTAAAGAGATGGGTATTGAGAATTATATTAATAAAGGTGGGATATGGCCCAAACCATTACAATTCATCTAAGAACAAGAGCTACCAAAATACCTTGAAGGTTGTGTTTAAGATGCAAGATATAATTAAGTATAATTTAAATTATAAATATATTATTATTTTTATATTTTTTTATATTTATTTTATTTTAGTTTTATTTTATGTAATTTGACCAAGTTAAAATATTTTATTGATAATTATCATTATTGTTATTTTTATTTTATTTTGACCAAGTCAAAATGCTTAAAGACATTACATCTTATCTACATATTGGGCTAGAGAGAGCCTCTCTGCAAAATTACTTTTAACCTTTTATTATTTTTTAATTGATCCCACATGGAAATGTTTACAAACATTTACACCACTAAAACATCCCAACCATACATGTTTTCTTTTAGATTTAATTTATAAAATGCTATAAAATGAAATTAAACTAAAATGTCTATAAAAAAAACTGATTTTGAAATGAGTTATTGTTGGGTGTGGAGTCTGATTATCTTCTTGATTCAGAGGTCTTGTTTCAGTCACATTTGGATCATAGTCCCCAACAGGGGGGTGTGGGGGGGCTTTCCCTCCAACTGGGAGTGTCGCGAAGGGTTCCAAAGGGGTGGATAGTGATTCTTAGGAGCCGCCCCCCCCCCCCGCCCACCCCCCCCCCCCCAACCCACTTGGCTGGGTTTTGGGGGCAACACCCCCGAACCAAAAATTAGATAAAAAAATTGCCTTGTAAAATATTGTAATTTTGTAGTCAATTTGGGTTGTTCATTAGGCAGAAGATCTAATGGTAAAAGTTATGTTAATTTAAGGTTTTTAACCCTAGAAGGAAACCCTTAGTTTATAAGAGGAAATTGTATTGTGGCTATGTATTATTATTTTGTGTGAGAAAGAGAGAGGAGATTGTGTGAGAGAGAAGAGGAAGTTACAGTGGATGTGTTGTAGGTTGTATCCCTTCAATTCACTGGATAATATAAATAGAAGGATTGGTTGTTTCTTTGTGGGCATAGCCCAAATTGGATGAACCACCTATATTGTGTCTCTATTGTTTTATGTTTTTTGTGTTTGTGTTTCTACAATATTTTATGTGTTCCATTTCTTTGTTATTTAATTTCTAACAGTTACGGTTTTTGGGTGAGTGGTACTGATAAGACATGGTATTGGTCCATGGTATTGTAAAAAAGTATATTACAAGTTAATAAATATGGTAAAATGAGGGTGAATATCCATGGTTAAGAATCTTGTTATATTGTAAGTTTATTGTAAGTATTAAGTTATAATTTAAAAAGTGTTATAAAATTAAATTAAAATAAAATATTTATAAAAAAAATTGATTTTGTGGTGTTGATAAGCCATAGTATTGTAACAAAGCCTAATTAGAAATTAATAATATTCATGGTAAAATGGCGGTGAATATTCATGGTTAAGAATCTTGTTATATTGTAAGTATTAAAATTTTATGTACTTATTAAGTAAATTTAAATGTGAGAATCATTATTTTAATTTATATGGTAAAATGGATCTTAATATATAACTATTATGTACATGTTATATATTTTAATGTAATATTAATATTATGATTTTGTTTTATCTAAAAAATTGTTCTTAATTTTATTAATAAAAAGAAAACTACAATACAAAAAAAAATTGAATTTAAAAAATGTTTGTGTCTAACATATAACATCTAATGCCTACACATCTCTGTATACTGGGTTGCAGAGTGCCTCTCAGTGAAATAAAAGACACCAGATGAAGATGTTTGAGCTTAGAAAGAATATCTATTCCTATTTGGAATTCATGGATACCTTTTTCTACTATCCAATATCCTCTCTTAATTACAACCTTGACACCACCACCATCAATCTCTCCTTCATAAACTTTACCAAAACCATCAGCACCAAGAATTTGTGACCGTCAATTTTTTTTGGAGCCTCTTATAACTCTGCGAAGGTAAAATCTATGCAAATACTTGGAAGATGCAGTTCACAGATAGCTCCCAGCACCACTCTTTCCAGAAGTAGTTGAAAACGTTCTCCCAATGGTGTGTGAGTTACCACCTTAGTGTGGTAGGGGCAACCATCTAGAGTGCATGTCACTAGCTAACCCACTACAGTGTTGACAAACAAATTAGTGGATATCAAGAACAGGTGTTAATGTAGCAATTCCTCTAGCAACTTCCCTAATCACACGACCCTTACCTTTGTTGTTTTTGTTGCTAGAACTTGAAGGAGAAACATTAAAGCCAGGCCCTATTAATTCACTTGAGCAGTAGCCACTGGATTCAACCTTGCCATATTCCTTGGGGTGTAGTGCTAGAATTTGGATGTAGAGCTACCCATAAAATATTATCATTTTACTGGGTTGGAATAGTATTAACAAAATCCTTGTAAATAGAAATGTCGACAGTGGCACTAGTTCCAATCACATCAAAAGACTCAACTGCAGTCTAATTATTAACAAAAATATTAAAATACCTCTGATTCGGCAAAGTGTAGATCCACTCCGAAGCCATACTAGGCATGTAAAATTCGCGTGGGTGAGAAACATTAAGGTTAAATTGAATTTATCATTTAGTTTGAGTCTAGAGTCATGGATATGAAGGTTTGGTAGATGACTAGTAGGAAGGTTCAATCGAGATCATTATCCATGTACTATACCTTCGAGTCATTACTCATGGTTACATTGTTGGCCATGTTGTAGAGATAAATTATGTTGTCATACCACATCCATCTCAGGTTTGATTTTGTGTCTGGGCCAATACTTTTCCCACACACGTTGAGCATGTACATGGTATGCACAACATCATAAGAACTGATAGAGAACATCGCCCCTATTGAGAAATCACTAAGGCAGCAAATTCGGGTTGATTTTTCTTACTTGATGATTTCCTGTGATTATATGTTGGATACTTATTACCTTTATCATGTTATCTTCATCAAACAATTACCAAAACCTAATCTATGAAGATCACAAGAGACAATGAACACAAGATATAAGCTCCAATCTAGGGAAAATCCCTACAAGCAGGAAAATCGAACCAATTATTCTCTTCTTATAGAATCAAACCAAAGTGAGAAATCCAATACCTAAAAACCAAGACCAAGATCTCCCAAAGGAACCAAGTCATCCCTCCTTCAAAACTTCCTCAACCAAGACAACTATGATCAAAGCTCTTCAAATCTTAGTCAAACTCTGATTTTTAGACTTGCAACACTTCTGAAATTTTTCATCCCCTAAAAAAGATCTAAACCTTCACACGTATGATAGAAATCAAGGCAGAATCTTTGCACATGTTGCAGAATTCTCTCTCCCTTGGCCTTTGCTCTCTCTCTCCCTTGACTTTTGCTCTTCTTGCTTGCCTTTTCGTTGATTTATCTCTCTTCTTGGTACAAAAATCGAAGTTGATGATGATGATCCAAATGAGGTTGAGTTTAATTGTATTTATACACATCCATGAGGTCAAATAGGTCCCTTCCAGGGCCGACTTGTCCAGGCAAGGTCGACATGGTCTTGTGGGGATAAAATTAAGTATTTTGACTCATATAAAATATTTTTTCTTCTTTATTTCAAAATTCCAAATGGGACTTGACTTAAGTATAATAGATTGACTCATGAAAAATATTATTTTTGAATCAATAAACCCTAAAAGTATGAATAACATGCTTGACAAATGAAAAAATAATAATTATTATTATTATTATTTTCTTCTTTTGCTTTTTCATGTAATACATAATGATACAAGTACAATGATGATTATGAAGACAAAACCTAGTTACATTTTCCAACACTCCCTCTTAACTAGGGAGGTATTCACAATTACAAAATCAGATACAAGGAT
This sequence comes from Pinus taeda, assembly GCA_000404065.3. NCBI lineage: Eukaryota > Viridiplantae > Streptophyta > Pinopsida > Pinales > Pinaceae > Pinus > Pinus taeda. Next base: position 26,038 of record APFE030926982.1, on the reverse strand, counting down.
ACTCTCAAATTGAAATATTCTCATAATAAGATTTCAGATTGATAATCCATCATTAAGCATCAACATCATAACCAACATTGTCAATCTGCAATATAGCAAGGCCTTGACTAACAATCTCTATTTCTCCAATATATTAGAGCATAATGTTGGGAGGCATATAATTGGACACCACCACCATCGCCTCTCAAGGCACATACCCCATCTATATGTTCAGTAGGTGTGTCCTTATAGGACTATTCTTATCTTGGATTCCCAAACCTCAAAGAATATCAATCCAATTTGACTACTCTTATCTTGGATACCTTGTCCTATACTCAAAGAGTATTGGTCCATGGGACTAGTTCCTATCTTTGATTCCAAATCCTCAAGGAGTATTGATCCTAGATGCGTGTCTAATCCTCCATTCTCCCTACGAATGTTGTCACTAGACTTACGGTTGTTAGTCATGATCACACATGTAGAATATTATGTCCCTCATCACTCCCTCTAAGCCAAAGAGGATATCCTTGCTCCTTCTCAATAATGGAGACACAACCACAAGCCTCAGCTTGTCTTAATCATTATTTACATGTTCCTTTTTGGATATCTAGTTGTAGCTATAGGTATCCTATCTCGCATCACTTCATACTTGAGCTTTGACCTTCCTGGATGTTAAACATTTTACGGAGCCAAACACTTTCACAAACTAATTTTGTGACAAGTTTCTTTCCATCATCCATTTGTATGAATTTCCACTATTCATCAGTATTATCTTTGTCTTCAAAATTATTTGTCAAACTAGTAAATTTAGATACAATTATAGCTCCCTCTATCCATCTAGGGAAAGTGAACTTATTCTAGATCAATATTGAATCCATCATGCCATCAAGTGATAAACAAACTATCTCATGACATCCTATATAAAATTGTTTCATTTCCTACCTCTATAATGTACACACTTCTGCCATATATTCTTTTCGGAAGTCATCGTTAGAATTTCCAAAACAAGTGAATCTACTTTCAAAATTTCAAACTATAAGATCCTTCAAGCCACTTTGTGCTTCTAGCTCCCTATGAAGTTGTCATTATTATCTTCATAGGTTCTTCAAGAGACCACGTCAAATGTTGAGCAATATCATCATCTGTTCTACCTATCTGTCATGCTACCATATATCAAATAACCATATGGAAGAGTCCTAAATTTCTAGTCTAGCCAAGACATGCCATGCTTATGATTCCAAGTATAGTTCTGCATCCAGGGCTTCCTTCAATATTCTTCGCAGATATGAATCTACTTTCTAATGAAGATCCCTTTAAAGATATGCATATCTCTTCCATTCATATTTCCATCTAGTTAATTTCCTTTTGAATGAACTACTCTTTTTCTATGAAGGTGGTGTCTATGATGAGATTCCTTTCTTAAGATGAGAAAAGTTCCAAATATGTTTTCATGCCGCAACGCGACTATCTTCATACCTTCAAACTTATTAGATTGTTTTGAAGCTTGCTTCCATGATCTTCTAGTGGAATATATATTCTCGAAGAAACCTCTATGATGCTGCATAATATCCTTGATCCTACTTAATGGATTTTCTTCTATAGTACATCCTTGTAGTCCCTTTTCTGCTAAATGACAACTTCTAGATCATCATGATACAATCTAGTTGGTACATGAACTGTGGAGTTCTAGATGGTTCAAATCCTTCTATCCTTGTCCTTTTTAGATGTTCATATGAATGGTTCCAATAAAATGGAAATAACTTTGTAGACTCTAATTCTTCTAATGCTATATATTTCTTTCCCTGATGCCATATTTTTCAAAAATCGAAGAATTCTTCTACAAATGTAACTGCATGTTATTATCACTTCCATCTTCTCATAAAAGAGAAAAAAAATGCTAATATACCTAGTAGTTGTGGAGCTCTTCAATAATATAGATCCTTATGATCTTCACTTTTTGGTTTATTTTCAGGTTCTTCATTTTCTTCAACAATGTGAGCTCCACTTCTTTCCTTCCTCTTATTGTTCATCCTATTTTTAGGATCCTTCGGACAATCCATTTTAAAGTTTCCATATTCATTGTACCCAAATCGTTGTACTTTGTACTTGTCTCAGCCTCCACATAGTTGATTGTTGTTGTTATTCTTGTATTTTCAACAAGGTTCAAATCTTCCAGATTTTCCAAACTTCTTCTTTTCCCTAGTAGTAAAATCTTAATACTTTTCATTGTTGGGTTCAATGTCATACTTGGCTTTCAATATTGTTTCTTATATAATACACAAAGCCCATAGCTCATCAAAGTTTGGAGTGCCCTTTCTTGAGTAGATGCTAGTCACAAAATTGTTCCATTCTTAAGGTAGAGCATTGAGTACAAAAGTAGTTAGTTCAGAGTGAGATATGACTTCTCCAAGCCCTTGTATTTGATATTTCAATTGCGAGATTTTTATAAGATATGAGGCAAAGTATTAATCTTTTGATAACCTTGTTTTGTAAATTTGATTCCTCAAAGATATTTTCTAACCTGTAGTACTAATTTCATATAGTTTTACCAATTTTTCATAGATTTCTTTAGATGTGCCCAAATTTGCCACAAAGGGGATAAGATGATATTTGATGGACTCAATGAGAATTATTTGAGACCTCACTTCTCCTTTATTGTACTTTCCCAATTCTTTAGTATTATTCTTGTTTGGTTATGTATCTTTTCCTAGAATGTGATCCATGACTTCATTTTTAGTGAGAACCAAATCAATTTTCTTCTTTCGTGCTTGGAATTTTGATGACCCATCGATTTTTTTTCCTTCCTTACAAAATGATGCCATTTGATTTGAAAATTGAGACATGGAGAGTAAAATAGTACTTACTTTTCAAAGGAGTGAAATGCTTAATGATGATTCCCTCAAGCATCTTGATACTTCCAAAAATTTTGATGGTTCCAATTGTCTTCAAAGATGTCCTTGAAAGATGTATTCTAGGATGGCTTGGTACAATAGTATATTCAAGTTGATTCAATGATGAATTATGATATTTTGAAGAATGTAAATGATGTTCCAAAGAATCTCTATGCTTCTTGAGTGATGACTTATAAATAGATGTATTCCAATATAAGTGATGATCATATAATTTTCGAAAGAGAGAGATTGTCAATATGATGATCTTCTTCAAGATGATGATGAGTAACCAAGAGCCTTCAATGATAGAGAGAGAGATGGATAGCTGGCGTAGTAGTGTTTCTTCAAGATGAATGATGTTATTTGAGTCTTCATCCTTATTTCCTTTACAAATGATTTCCTCCAAAGTAGCTCGGATGATTGTTGTAGAAATTTCTTCCACTTATGCCAACAAAAGTGATCTTCAAGTTGCCTTATCTTTACCTTAGCTCTAAAACCATGTTGAGGAATCACCAAGGTAGAAAATTAGGGTTGATTTCTCTTACTTGATAGTTGCTTGTGATTATATGTTGATTTCTTACTACTTTTATTATGTTCTCTTCAACAAACAATTACCCAAATATAAACTATGAATACCACAAGAGACAGTGAACACAAGATATAGGATCCAAGCCAGGGCAAAACCCCACATGGGGAAAAGCCAAACCAATTCTTCTCTTCTTATAAAATTGGATCACAAATAAAAGAACCAAAAACCAATACCAAGACCTCCCACAAGACCCAAGTCAGTCCTCCTTCAAACCTTCCTCATCCAAGTCAAATCCAACCAAGTCAACAATGGTCAAAGCTCTTCAAATCTTGGTCAAACTCTGATTTTTGGACGTACAACACTTCTGAAAATTTTCGGCCCCTACAAAAAATCTGAACCTTCACACATGTGATATAAATTAGGGCAGAATCTTCTTACATGTAGAAAAATTCTCTCTCCTTTTACCTTTTCTTTCTCTCCCTTAACTTTCGCTCTTCTTGCTTAACTTTCTCATTGATTTCTCTCTCTTATTGGCACAAAAATCAAAGTTGATGAAGATGATGATCCAAATGAGGTCAATTTTCACTATATTTATACACATTTAGGAAGTCGAAGAGGCCCCTTCCAGGGCTGACTTGTCCAAGCAGGGCCGAATTGGTCTTGTGGAGACAAAATTGACTATTTTGACTCAAATAAGATTATTTTTCTTCTTTATTTCAAAATTCCAAATGGGACTTGACTCAAGTACAATAGGTTGACTCATGAAAAATATTGTTTTGCTCAATAAACCCTAGAAGCATGAAGAACATGCTTGACTAATGAAATAATAATAATAATAACAATAAATTATTTTTCTTCTTTAGCATTTTCATGAAATACATAATTATACAAGTACAATGATAATTATGAAGATCGAACCTAGTAACATTTTCCAACATCCCCACCTCACAAACTAACTAGGTATGAATCTTGGTCGAAGAGATTGGGCATCGATTTGACCTTGATTCCATTGATGAAGGTGTATAAACTCAGGTTCTCTGGTGAAAATGTGATGTTCAACTTTCCATATATCAAGTTGATGGAGTATTTATAGAAAAGAGAGGTTTGGTTCAAGACATTTTCCATCTTCCAAGAGTTGAATTTGTGAAGAAGTGTGTATGAATTATCCATGACATTGAAAAGTGTGTTGTTCACTTGGCGAGATCTGTAGTTCGATGAGTAGAAGTATAGCCTCAACCAATGTTTCCCTGGCAAAATTTCGATGGAATAGGTAGTCGATATTGTGAATATTCGAGTGGCTATGTAAGGCATCATTGATGGGAGAAAAGGGTTCTTTTTGGAGGTAGTCTTTGAGAAAGAATCGGATGACTAAGGCAAAGAAAATTTGGAGCCCTTGTCATTCACCCAAGTTCGCCTGTCTAAGTCCTTTTGGTTTCCTAAGGCATTGAATCTCAAGTGCATGTCATCCTTAGGGATGAATTTGTTGCTAGAACTATGTGGGGTCACCCACAAGAAGCTCATGGCACCCACAAAAAATGCTAGGGTGGTCACAAGTGAGGGTCGAACCTGAGTCATTTCCATTCCCTTTGTTCTTAGATCACTCAACACTTCAAAAAATCTAAAATCGGAAAGCTTATATTATATTAAATGACTTGAATTTTCTTTAAGAATATTATTGCATGTTTTCATGTTGTGCCTATTTTTCTCCTATGCTCTATTATTTCAAAACCCTTATAAATCCCTGGTTTCCATGGAATCGTAACCCACTTTGATACCAATGATCTAGGAACTATGACTAGTGAGAGAGAAATGGAGGAACATGTATCTGCCAAGAAGTTAATCAAAGAAACAATAAAAAAAATATCCACATTAAATACAAAATATAACTTTATTAATTGAGAAGAATTTTTTTACCACTACATTCTGGAGTACCAATATGTCCTTTTGCAAGGTGGGGCCCTTTATTTATAGTATTCTTGGTGCCTTTTTGAGTTACATCATTACCATGGGTAAATACCATGGGTGCATAACACTTTCCATTCGAATTATAATTCGATCACATTGCATCAAAAGCTATGACAGACCGTGACGCATTTACTAATGTTGATATTTTGGCTTCCATGTTTGAGTGGGTTCCTAGCACACTTGTGGGAGGCAAAGTCAATATCTATTCATCGTGGAGTTATATTGGAATATTAAATCTCTTCTTAGCAAATTATTGTTAGAGAGAAACAAAGGAAAATGACAAAATTCCTTATAGTTGGATGACATCCATGCAGAGCACCCGAAAATGTGAGCATTGTGGCATGTCCATTTGGTTTTCCAAATTGAAGGCATGTTTTCATGGGGCAAGGGCCTAGCATCCCTAAGCACACCAGTAGCTTCGATAGATGTTTCTACCTCCATTTAACTGACACCATGGTTTATAGTTTCAGCAGCGACATGTTTCTATTTTTGGGTTTCCATATATCTCATGTTTATCTAGTTTACAGGAATCTTGGTTTCATTTTTGGATAAATCTAGTCTTAATACGTTTTAGAAGCTCTAATCCCAATAGCATTCACAAACTATGGTTTAGACAATGTTGATTTTATGTTCTTTTTTGGACAAAAAATCTACTTTTCCGTCATTGGTCCAATTTTCCCAATGTCAAACCAAAAAGTAACTGATATGGATGTATATGTTATACCACTTTGATTGATCAATAGAATACTGAAATTTACAAACGAACAAAAAAAATACCACTATAAAATGTTGACCAACATTGCCTACAAATTCACTTCGATAGATGACAGGTTCACTATTGAATTACTTTGAGCCCATTAGTTACTGACAATGTTACTAATTATAAGGTGTTTAACATTCTTGAGCTACTAAGGTACTTTCAAGGATGAAATGATTGATATTATTTGATTGGAATGCCTTTTAGCAATGTACAACTTTGTAGCACTAGAAACCTTTATTCTAATCTCATACTTTCCATACATTTAGTACATTTTCAATAGCGCAAATTAAACCTTATGGCATACTATATTTTTGTATACATAACTAAATCCATCTCTCTCTATTAGTTATGTGGCTTCGTTGGTCTATAAATTTTTGTTGTCCTTGGGATACACTATCAAGCAGGTTGCTACCTTAAATTCTATCACAGATGCCCTTCTTGGTAAACAATTACTTAATGATTTTTCTTCTGATGGTAGGGAGTATTTTCAAATTATGTGGTAGTTTGATTTCTTATAGGCTTATGTTACTGAAATTTCCACTCAGACTTATTTCCTCCCAACCTTAGTAGATTTTTCAATAGATTCAACTCATGAAACCCACAAAATTAAGTGATTTAGTCCTTATAAAGGTCCATGAGTATTGTTGATATGGATATGTACCTCGTTGTTCAAAATCGTTGATAGATATGACTTCACTTGGCTATTAGTCTACTCTTTATGGTTGTTGAGTGTAATGAGGGTGTCTAATTTATTGAAAATTTAGGGGCATGTGCATGTCATATTCCAATTGATTTACTTCAATATAGTCATCATTTTGTTTGCTTCAATCCTTTCTCATGCATTATTTTACAGGCCATTTTGTCACATCTTATCAATAGGCCTACAAACTGGATCAATCAACATCCATGAACATCTTGTCATCATCCCTACACAAATCCCTAAGCATGACTCTTCCAAATCCCTAAGTTTTTTACCTTGCCTACTTCATTCTAGCACTTTTAAGGCCCAGCGCACCAAGGTTTTTCAATTATACATCTGCTTTGATCAACAACAGGTTGTCCCTTCTTGAGGGTGCACTGATTCTAGAAAGTCATCAAAAATAAAAATAATCTTGAAGCTTCCTCTTCCAAAATCTTCCAAGAGTTGTTACAACTATTTACCTTGGATAAGAACATTGAATCCTATCTCATCATACCTTGGATATTTCACCTCTTATCCCTTGAGCTCATCCTCCCATCAAGAGTGGATCTCAAGCCTAGATTGGTAAATGGATAATAATTTCTAAACTACAATTCTCTCCTATATATTTATTGTCATCCATAAGCTAGATGTTAGATTTTGGAGACTAATCATACCCTTATGATGTTTCTTTGGTCATAAGAGAGTTATCATTCCCATGCACAAGGGTGAACTTGAGGTGTACATTATGGTAAGGAAGGACAAGTCAACTTGGGGAGATCTCTACAAGATCATCTTCCACTAGGGATATTCAACTTAGATAAACTCTCTCCCTTTCATATTAATACAAAGAGTATATCATATTCCTATATGTGTTATGTTATGTTTACATGCATATATTTCAATGTTATGTTTCTCCATTGAATAAAGTGATTGGATAATACTACATAGATGTTGTATATATTTGGCTTGTGCTGATTATTTTTGCAGGTTCTAATTATAGTGATCAAAGCTATGGTTGGAGCTTACAATCCAAGAGGAGGGAAGATCTTTCCATTCTCCAATTTCTCCAAGGATAACGTTATATTCTTTGCTTTATGTCATTCTAGACCGAGCCACTAGGCCTAGGGAAGATAATTTCGTTTGTAGTTCTAGATTTCGTATAAAAAATTGGTGACTCCATTGGGGACCGATTCATTCCCTTAGTGGTTTCCTTGACTCTATCCCTTGTTACACCTCTTGAACAGACCTACAGTTCCTCACTCAGTCTGAATTGACCCTAGGAATACCTTTCATTGAGATGCATTTGATTTTCATGTCGCAAACTCCTTTTTCCTTGATATCACACCCCCTATTTTACTGATAGAGTGTTGCATAGCACCCTAGCCTTCCCCTTCACCTATGTTGCAGAGCACTACTAGCCTATTTACAACTGCGCTGACCCTTGTTTCATGCAAAAAAAATCATTTTCATGCTTTACTCTTTGATTAACTCAGTTATAGTTGGTCCTCCTCGTGTACTTGAGTGCGTTTAGCTCTCTAAGAGGCCTTCATCTTGTTTTCTTTTGGGTTTCAGTTCCTTTGATAAGAATTTGTTTAGATTTTTCTTTGTTCTTATCATTAGGTCATCAGCAAATTGATTTCTTGATCATTGGGTTGCTTGAAGGAATTGGTGTTTCAGTCATCGTTCTGAAAAGTGTTTTTTATCAATGATTAGGCAAATATCTTAGTGTTCATATGAAAATTAAGTGGAATTGAAAATAAAAATCTTATCCATCATGCATTGCCTTTAGGGTTTTGTGAGTGAAATTGTAGTTGGAAATAGTTTCATTAGGGGAATTTCTTAACAGTATTATTTATTGCATCTAGTATGTTGCATATTCTTTGTTCTCTTCCCTCCCATATATATATTTTCATTGGAAAGAAAAGTTTCTTTTCATCATGCTAGTTTGCATTTTAGGATATTCAAGTGAAATTCATTGTAAGCCCTTAAAATTGAAACTTAACTCAAGATAAACTTTAAAATTTATTGAATCAACCTAAGGAGCAGTTTTAACATTAACACAAACATCTAGAGGTCTAGGCTAGAGATGTGTTTCGGTGTCTATAAACATAGGAGTTGTTGTTTTTTTTCAAGCATTGCATTCCAGGAGTGATATCATGTTCCATGTATGTAAGTGTATCGGACCATTATCCACATATCTTTGAGTATATTGGATGGCGCTCCACACATGAAAAGTATATGGGAATTCTCCCATCGTACGGTTATGCATTAGACAAAACTAACACAGAATGCACTTCCATGTACCATCGAGTATATTTTTGAAGTCCGCCATAGGTTGTTATCGTCGCCATAGGTAATCGAGTCGGTCACCTTATACATTGTGATACATCAAACACAACATTCAGTGAGATTTCTTGCCTGTATGTAAATCCTTGGTTCTCCAAGGTTGTATATTGCAGTTCATAGTTGCTTGGTAAACATTTTTTCCTAGTTTACCCTCTTTGATTTGTTTATTTTTTTAATAGTTAAATTTAATAATCCAACGTGGAAGAACAGAACCTTTACCCCATCGTTAGCGTAGAATGCAAAATAAACCTCCTCTTCCACTAGAGGAAACTTTTGGTCGTCGTTAGAAGAAAAAAAGATGCAAACTACTGGATCTAGTACTTTAGGAGCTATTACTTTCGGTCCTCCATCTGAGATAGATCCACCATAACCATATTTTCCTATGAGTATGGAGCTCATATTACCTCTCTATTGGTTGGTGAATTTGACACAGTCGAAATCGAAGCACATGAAATCTCTTTACCTAAGTTTATTGAACCTGACTTTACTAAATCAGCTACAACTCAACCTAAGGTACCTCAATTATCTACACCTATTACTTCAAGACCTTCCCATTCTCTTCCTTTGTCTCAGACATAACCCTAAACTATATATCTTGGACCCGACGGTGAACCCCTTTCACCTGGTCTTGTGATTATTGAAGGTATTCCACAAAAAGAGTCTCAAAATGCCTCCCCCATTTGAACAGGGACTCATTTTTATCAAGTCCATCCTTTTCCTTCTCCTCATACTCCATCTTAGCCTCCTTTCTTTGATTATTTACCTTTCAACTTGTCTTTGAGTTTCCCTTAGAAATATTCTTTGGTACTATTAACCATGACTAAGCCTATTATTATTTCCAGGCATGTATCTACTACCATGGTTGAGAGAACCCAAGTCACAACCACATTCATGTTTATAATGACACCAGAGGCACATTTGTATGATGGCTTGTCTGTCCTACGTAGTTACCAATATTTGTCTGGTACGTTCTCTAGTGCAACATCCAGTCCATGGACCTCTTCCATGGCATCTACATCTAGAATTATGTCTGACACTTCTATAATGATAACTATGCATTCTTCTCCTCTTCCTCCATCTACACCTACAGTTCAGTAGCAGACTGGTCCTTATATTAGTTGGCATGAATATCTACAACAACCCAATCCACCTTCCATTGGGAACCCTCTTCTTGGGGGGAAGTTGCCTACATATTACCTCCTCTTTCAAAAAGTGGGAAACCTATTGTAGGTTCATTTCCATCTCCTCAAGTTAGTGCTCAACCTCAAATGATTCATCTATATTCAGGAATGGTTGCTAATGTTTGGAAACCCACTATGCCTATCCAACTTTAAGTTGTTGTTTTATCTCTACACTCTTAACTTGTTCCACCTACATCTCATATTTATGTTCAACATATATCTCACACTGTTCAAACTCAAATAAATGTGAGCCAACCATTATAGGTTGTACCTTTAACTCAACCTATGACACCAATATTTAGTACATCTAAAATCATGTATACCGAGCCTCTTAAAGGTAACTTACAATCACAATAGTTTGGGCATGCAATTCCTAAAACTCAAATGGGATAGAACGTGTATGGTATGGCATAGGCACAAACATAACCAAACCCACCTTATGTTGGGATGATTCAAAATCCCATAGGGAAACAATATCCATCGTATCAAGGTATCCCTCAAATTCCTTATGGTTAGCGATTCCGAACTCAAATGTTTCAACGTTTGCAAGGTTATATTGGAGCTAGACAACGGTGTTATTTGTATATTGGGTATCAAAATCCACCCTATCCTAGGACACACATACCTGTTTCTCATGTTATACCATCTTATCCAGGATATCCTCCATCAGACCTCAACAGGAAATTGTCATTTATAACAACTCTCAAATTTTTTGATTTGACTAAGATCACCAATTATCATATTTCTCATTCTCCTTGGCGATCAGTTATTCCGACCCATCCACACATGTGATGACTTATCATTTGTGGTGTTCTTCAAACTCCCTCAATGATGATTCTTTTGTTTGTGTCTTTTCGAGTGTACACTCACTGGTACAAAAGATAAATGGTACATTGAATTACCTTGAGCTTCATTTGATAACTTCAACGCCTTGGCTACCACATTCCTACACATTTCCAGTTATCCACCAGATATGAGACTAGAACAGAACTCTTAACCAATTTCAAACAATCTAATGCCACTCGCATATCTAATCATATTCATGAGTGGAAACATTGTCGTCATTTCGTTAAAACTTTTGTTCCTGACCAATTGTTAGTTTAATGGTTCATTAAGTATTTTTTTCCATCTATCATAGAGGATGTAGACAAACGTGGATTCATAACCAAATAGAAAGTGATTACTCGTTCCCAATACTTAGATCTCATATATACCCAATATAGCATGCTTTATGATAAGATACCAAATGCTCTGCACCCTACCAATATTATTTCTCAAACCTCTGGTAAAGAATCACATGATGTCAATGGTGTGCTTTGTTCTACTAGTTAGCATTGAATGAGTAAACCATTTATTCAACTCTTGTTGTCACTACTCAAAGCCCTCCTTCCATTCCTACAGATTCTACTTCCAAGATCAATTTTTCTCAATCATCCAAAGGAAAATCCATGCAACCAGGAAGTAAGAAGAAAGGAAAAGGTAAGAAGAAGAAAGAAAATGATCAGCGGGATAAACAAAACAATTAATCTCTTGAAGAAAATCGAAAACCTATTTAACCATGTATGATCTATAATGAGGATAATTTCACTCATGATTTTCCACACTAGGTGGAGTTGAATCAATTCCTTAAATCATCCGCTACACCCATTGTGTTGACAAACTCGTTTCTAAATCAGGAGACCAATATGGTTTCTCAAGACCCCACTTCCTCTAACTCGATTTTGATTCTTTCCTCTATTAATCCCAAAAATGATGTTATGGTGGATACCCAAAGTAAACATTATGGTAATTTGAATCCATTGAATGGTTAGGCTACTGATCAACCTACCAGTTTGACCACATCTCCATTGGATCCTACTCCCAATGTCACACCTACTAAAGTAACGATTAAGCCTCCCAAGGGTATTATCCATAATTTGACATTAAAACATCGTGAAATAGCTGCTCAAAATTATATCATAGTTGAGGATCTGGATCAAGCTCCATTTTCTATGTCAACTCTTGAGGTGTTTCAAAATTACCCCGCCCAAAAGAAGGCTTTGCTCTAGACAATTGGATGTATTGATCCTTTAGATTCCAACCTAGTATTTTTTAAACCATGATAACTATACATCTCGACTTCTAGCTCAATTAGATTCCATGATCCAAGTTGTTCATGGTAAGAATATCCTTCATTCCATTGTGGATGAAGGAGCCTCAACCTGTATTATGTCCATGTCTTTCTATAAGGCTATTGGTTCTCCCCAATTAAGCCATTCACTAACCACTCTGAAAGCTTTTGATGGAATAACTTCTAAACCATGTGGCGTTTTGAATTCTCTATAGGTAGAATTAGGTGGAAAGCTTGTATCAGTAGAAGTCGAAGTTATCGAAGGACCTCTAGATTATAATATTTTACCAGGTCATACGTGGGCCTATGCCATGGTTGAAGGTGCTTCCACATATTTTAGAATGATCGCTTTTCCTCATAAATGCGGTATCATAGCCATTGATCAACTCATTTTATTTTAGTTAATGGAAGTGTCCCTCTCATGGGGGAAACCTCTCACCCATATCAACATGTTAGGGTTGGACTACTTAAGGATTCCTCTCTCATGGGAACCTTTTCACTTCCTCCTCCTTCACTACTTGACAAATCTACCTTAGTTTCCTATATTAATATGATATCTTCTTGTACTGCTCCAGTTGATCCATGGGTAGTACTAGATCAATCTAATATCAATAGTTTTGGTGACTGTATGCTACTCAGCCCCATTGAGCTTGATTGTGATGCCATCTATTCAGCTTGTGTAGTTTATTTTGATCCTTCCTCTTCGATCAATTGGATTGATTGTTATTTTTATTATGGTACATTGTATGATCCTTTCTCTCATATGTTTTCCACCGATGAGAGCACCATGGAGATCATGATGATGGATGATGCACCATGGGAGGACCATCATCATAGTTCGTCCTTGCGATATTCCTTCGAGGACAATATTAGTGAACTTTATCAACCCAATATTGTTGAGTTATCTACAAATTCTACATCTATCTACGATGTTGATTCTAAGAATAAATTTTTGAACATTGAAGAGACTGTCCCTCTTAACATTTCAATTAAACCGGGAGTTATCGAAAATCTACATATCGACGCATCTTTCTCTCCCAATGAGGTCAAGACTTATAAAGCCCTATTCCAAGAATTCAAAGATGTTTTTACCTGGTCTTATGAAGAAATTCTTGGTATCAATCTAAACATCGTTGTGCATGAAATTAAGGCATATCGTAATGCTAAACCAGTTTGGAAACGCCTTTGCCTCATTCATCCAAAGAAGGTTTCAATTATCAAAGCTAAAGTTTAAAAAAAAAAATGTATGCTAGTTTCATCTATCCCGTACCTTTTACTAACTACGTGTATAATATTGTTCTTGTCATGAAGAAACAGGGAGCAATCCAAGTGTGTGTCTATTATCGGGACATCAATCGTGCTTGTCTGAAGGACAATTATCCCAACCTATTCATCGACCAGATTGTTGATGATTGTGTTGGCTGTGAAATTTTTTCATTTATGGACGGTTTCTATGGCTATAGTCAAATCAAGATTCTCCCGGTGTACCAACATAGAATTTCATTCATTAGTTCATGGGGCACATTTTCGTATAGAAAGCTCCCTTTTAGATTAAAGAATGTTGGGGCTACATTTCATAGGGCATTGAATTATGCCTTCCATGACATCAAACATATTGTGCAACCTTATTTGGTCGTCTTCTCGATTTTGTTGTATCAAAAAAGAGAATTCATATTGATCCTTTGAAAGTTCAGACAGTCATTGATCTGCCTTCTCCTTCTACCCTCCTTTAGCTTCAACAACTCCAAGGGAAGGCTAACTTTATTTGGAGTTTTGTTCCCAACTACACTAAACTAACCAAAGGATTTACTCGCTTGTTAAAGAAAGGGGTTCCCTTCCATTGGGATGACGCTGCTCAAAAGGAGATTTATGCCTTGAAAGATGTACTGATTCTAGCATCCTCGTTATATCCCCTAGATTACCAATGTGATTATTTCCTATACCTCTCCATTGTAGTTACTATCATTCCTATGGTATTGGTTCAAGAGGATGACGTAGGAACTAAACATCCTATTTATTACTTGAGATGCAAAATCAATGATACTGAATTCATGTACACCCATGTCGAAAAGTTAGCATGGGAAGTTTTTCAATTTGTCCAAATATCTCTCCATTACATTTTGCTCCGCAAAATTATGGCTATTTCAAATTGCAACCTATTGTAGCTATGAAAACTACCCTCCAAAAATTTTCCTTAGCTTCATTTTGGAGCCTCCCTACCAACCATCCTTAGAAGCATGTCTTGCACTATTCACGTACAAATGATTCAATTGAGTTTCAGTGGATTACCATCTTGTGCTTGTCAATTTTCTTTCCTCCCACCCATAGGCTGACACCCCAGGACTTAACCATTTTCTAGTTGTGATGCTCACCTAGGAAATTGCAATTCTGGAGGGGAACCAGCCTTCCCTCTAGAAATTGTGCAATCCATCTAGGCTACCTGCTGGTCTCCAGAAATGTACAATCCATCCAGGTAGCCTTCCCTCTATAAACTGTGCAATGCAACCCAACATTGGGCTTCATCTCAAAAATTGTGCAATTTTGACTGACAATCACGGCTTCAGTCCATAAATTGCACAATGTATGAGGGGCAACCAGAATTGCTCAGCTCAAAAACTGCACAATTGTCATTCATGGGCTTGTAGACTGTTGCATGTGCTCCCAGGTTGACCAATTCCCTCCAGGAATGACCTATCTTGATTTGCATGCATGGGATACTTTTTCTGAAAAACAAAAAAAAGCAAAAAGCATCCCTTGATTTTAGATATCCATTTTTAGAAGCTGGAGGTTACATGCAAAATTCATTTTAGAAACCTCCCGCCAAGTGTCGATTTTTCCTAGATTTGTGGCATGTGAGTAATAAGCCTTGATCTTATCAAACTTATTTATTCAACTCTTCAGAGCTCATTCCTCACATCGATCTTGGAGCTCTGAATCCCACATTGCATCTAGGAGCATTAGACATATTCAGCTCAGCTTTTTCAGGTAAGTCTGCTTTTCATGTCTTTTGCTGCTTTTCTGTTGCTTTTTGTATTTCACTTTTTGTGAATGTTTTTGGCTTGGTTTTGTTGAACGCTTTCTGTCATTTTAATGAATGTTAGCTTGTAGAATCATTGTTTCAAGTTTTTCATTACATCTCACTATTGTCGCATGCATGACATTCTTTCAGCACTAACAGTTTCCATTACGGTGACTCGCTTCACACACATGCTTGTTTTCCTGTTTTCTAAATCCTACACTCATTGTTTGCATGCATGATCATTCACTCTTGTTTGCACTCAACCTCACCATGCATTCAAAATTTTCATGTTTTCACTCGCCTATCACCGGGTATGGGCTGCCTTGGCCCGTACCTTGCCTTGCCGGGCTGGCAATGTGCATTTCTGAGCATGAAGGCTTTTCCTTCCTCCCAGAAATTATGCAAATCTGGCCCAGCACTAGCCTCCAGTCTTTCTCTACGTAATTCTTAGAGTCAGTGCCTTTCTGGCCCCAAAAATTGCACAAATGCAGTTTACTGGTTTGTATTCCTTGCTAACTGAAACTGTACATTGTGCAGTTTCAATCCTTAGCAGGCCAGGATGGACTGTGCATTCACAATTTCAATAGTTAGTCAACCTCCTGATAGCCCGAAATATGCTTTGCACAGTTTTGGCAATCATTCTCTAAGCCTCTCGGTGAAAATTGTGCAATCTTCCCAGTCAGTCGCCCAAGTATGTTGCATGTCAGTCCTCAAGTTGCTTTTGCTTTTAAAATGACAGATTTCTTTCCATGAGTATTTCTACATCTACAGGTATCACAGGTGTTCATTCGTCTCTCAGTAGTACATGTACAATTTCCTCCAAGAGAGAAGGATCAAAAGACATCGTCGAGAGTGTAATTGGAGATGCAATTGAGCAAGTATCTATGAGATTTCCTATCTATGAAGACACCAAGTTGTTCATAAAAAAATATATCAAGATGAAATGGCAAAACATCAATGATACATTCTCAGGCACATTTGAGGAAAATCTAGAAGACTGCAGGGTCTATGTCAACATTCACAAGTTTTTCTTGTATTGGATTGAATGTAGGTATCCCACGTTTCCATGCATGGACATGATCCATTACATTGTCTCACATACTGATCCCGAGACAGTGGTGTTGAGCAGTGCTAGTGGAACACATCTTGCTACTTTTAGGGTGAAGCAATTTCAAGAGATGTATCACTTGCCATAGTCAGTCATCACAATGGAGAAACCCTTCAACAAACCCAGTAGCAATGCAAACTCAAGAGATATCTTTAAGAGCTGGGTGAAAGAGCCAGCCAAGTTCAGGACAACACCCAGCCAGGTTTATAAGACGAAGATACTACGGAAGGCATATCAATGGTTAGTCATCTTTTCATGCTGCTTATACGACCAAGAGAGCGCAAAAACCTTCCTGCAGAGTTGGGTGATCATGTTGGATCAATTGGCGAGTGAAGGAACACCTTGCAAATAGTCCGACATGTTGGCTCTCATGTTCAAGGAACAAGTGACAAAAGCTCAGCATCTTCCCAAGGGTCAACAAGCAAAGATATACATGTCCTCTTATATAAGGATCTAGTTTGTGCCCGTCAGTAGTTCCCAGGCTTGAGTTGGGCATGGACACCTTTGGAAACCTCTGTGCACACTTATTACAGATTTTTCTCCAAATGAAGCTTCCGTGGAGTTATCATACTGTTTTCACACCACTTTGTCACCCTTGTGTACAAGATGATATTTGAGCAGGATCCACCTTGCATGTCGCAGGCAGCGATGGAGGCATTGATCGACATAGCAGATTGGTATGCCTCACCCCTTGGTACCTTCATAGGGATGTACAACGCAAAGAAGGCTTTGCATGTTTTACTGAAGTTTTCCATGGACAAGCTCGTCATGCAAGAAGTGTCATATCACATCTCAACAGGGTTGTCATCTAGACTACACAGGAATAAGAAGGCACCTTGGCCCACTCTTCCTTTGCGGATCAGGTTGTATGAGATTCAGAAACTCAAGCATAATTATAAATTATTTTTTCGGAATAAGTCACATTAAAGATTTTGGTCGACACGTTTTGAACCAATAAGTGTGGTTCATCTTGAGGACACGATGAAGAAATAGATCTAGGAAGAAGGTTAAATAGGGAGACAAGTCAACCTGACAGCTAGAAAAAATGGCTATATTTGATTAGGGGAGAAGAAGGAAAAGTTTAATATTATTTAAGTAAATTTAGTTATATTATTAATTGTTTATTTAATCAATATAAATAAATAAATATATTTTTTAAATGTCAATTTATTAACCCAACGGTTATATTTGACTAGGTTTTATATTATTATTATTAAAATTTGTAAAAGGGTTTATACTTGGAATTATTTATATTTATCTTAATTAATATATTATCTCAATGGCTATATTAATAATATTTATTTAAATTTATAAACTAAATATTATTATTATTTTATTACTCTTCCTCTTTCTTTCTTTCTTTTCACCTCTTTTTTTTTAAACTAGTTAAATTTCAATCTTATTAAATACTAATACTAATAATATTCATATTCATATTACTAATGATAGATGTCAAATTTTTATATTACTGGATACTCATATTAAAATTAATATTAATGATACTAATATTACTAATATTTATAATATTAATACTAATATTAATAGGTATTATTACTAGTATTATTAATGCTCAAGCTGAGATGAAGGAATTCAAGAGATTCACTTTTGACACGAGCAATTTTAATCCATATGACCCACATTGCTTAGTGAGGGACCACTGTGCGAGAGTGCCACATCCTTCGATCCACGGGGCGTGTCATTGGCCTGAAGAAGACCCATGGAGATATTGCTATCACTTCTCCAGGCCCAATGAGCTAGTCAGCATAGTTGTAGAGTGGTTAGCAAAGCAGAGGGAAGTAGCATCTCAGAGAGTAGCACCATCAACAATAGCAGAGGGTAGTAGACCTACACATGAAAAAGGAAAGAGGAAGTTTTTTGACAGTGCAGAGGTAGAGAAAAGTTGCAATTTCAAAGAAGATCCACTTGTGTTGAAAGTAGCTTGGGAGATTGAGGCTAAGAGGCGACAACATGATAGAAGGATTGTGCAAAGGAAAATAGAGAAATAGAGGATGGAGTAAATAGAAAAGGAGTTGTAGGAGTTAAAGCGGAACCTCAGGGAAGAATATGAGTTTTGCAGAAGAGAGAAGGAAACGAAAGTAAGAACAGGTACAAGAGGAGGCGTGGCATGCACTGATTGGTGAATTTGCGCCCATACAGGTTATAGACTCATCTGAGCTTCTAGCACAACGCAGACAAGGTGAGTAGTCGCAGGAGAAGGACTTATCTAAAGAGATTGAACAGCTTCTAGAGCAAATGGATACGTATATGGTTTAGTCAGTGTCAGATCAGGATATTGACCTCATGCCTCAAGACCAAGAGATCACTCCACCAGCTTCAATAGATCTGGAAGTAGATCAAGTCCCAAGCGATCAAGGAGACACAAAGATCCTTGAAAACAATCAGGAAGTAGATATGCACAACATATCTTTCAATGAGTCACAACACTGAGTTGTGCAGTCATGCAAAGTGCCCACTTCGGATGTCCATATATCTCCTACACAATTTGAAGAACGAGTGATCATATCTGATGTGCACAAGCATCCAACAACATTGGATAATGCTAACAAATCATATGTCAAAGCCACCAACTCAAGTGTTATATTCTTGATAGATGAGGATGCTCATAAGGCTAAGGAGTTACAAGCAGTCAAGCAGCGCAAAGAATAGGTTATAGCATCCACCAAAGCAAAGTTGAAGAGAGTGATTGATCCAGGTGGATGTTGGTGGCCACCCACCGATCCCATTTGGACCCCCACAAGTGCCTCTTTTAGCATTTTCAGTTTCCTTAATTGTAGCACAACTTACTATTTTTAGCAGTTTTTCGGGTCCTAAACTTCCAGAGCCGTTTTGAGGCCCTAAACGACGTTTTTTGGGGAATCCGAGGACAACATGGGTCCATGGAATGGACCGATGTTGCCCATTCCAACAATGGTAGTTTCAAATAGATCTTTCTAAGAGCTATCATACGCGTCACGGAGATCGTATGCCAAAGTTACGAGCCCGGAAATTGATGTACAATTACCAAACAGGGCCACAATTTGGCGTTTCATCTTCTAGGGCTAGGTTTTGGAATGTGAAGGGTTTTCCATTGTTTCTCTACAATAAATAGGCCTTCGAGCCTCATTGTAACACAGTTCGGAACAATTCAGAGGCATGTAGCCGCACATCTCTTCTCAGAGATAAGCTACCATCGCCCTAGCTGGTTTATTTCCATTTCTGGTTGTAAGCATATTTCGATATTTTCCATTAATGAAATAAAGTATTATTTCCGCTGCATCTCTTTATTCATGGTTATCGCATCTCTATATTTATGGTTATCTCTGTAATCTATTGCGTTCCTGTTTAAATCCGGATCAGTGATACTGGATGAAGTATCGTCTCTCGAGACAATCATGCAGACATTGTACTCTAGATTTTTCACCATGCATAAGTCAACTTTCCATCTCAACGGTTGGTAGCATCACTGTGCTAGGAGAGCATGCATCTTATCAAATCTACACATTGTTGTTGATCACATGCAAACATGGAAAATGAGGTGCAAAGGAGGTCCATTGCATTTTCCAAAGATGATGAAGCCAATGGCAGTAGAGTTGAAGGCACACATCTAGAGCTAGATCTGGAACTATGAGGAACTGTCGCAGCTCATCACCAGTTTGCAAACTTCACATCCATGGGTGTTCAAGAGCATGGATGTCATTGTGTGCACGCATGCAATCCCATACATTTGCACACTCACTGAGGCAAAATCAAATAACCAAGTCCGATTGGAGCTGGACATGTACTTTGATGAGTTGATGTGTGTAGCCACCAACAAAAACTTGGAGATCAGCTTAAACACTATGCATCAGTATGTTGTAGGTCTAGCTACACTCAATACTATGATGTGCATGTTATCATATGAGTTGGAAAGAGGTGCCAAATCAGTGTACCCAGATGCAACGGAGGCAAGAGTTCTCTTTAAGAAGGATGTCACCATAGAGCATGCAGACACCATAATGGAATACCAAGCTTGGCATCAATTTGCCACCGTTGATCATTGTGAGGATGTCAAAGAGTTGGTCTTCCCATAGCTTTCCAAGTCTTAGTGATGTCTTGCATGGCTTACTCAATCCTATTTTTTCTCACATGGGTACATGTGCAGATTGTAGTGTAAACTTGTTGTAACAGTGAAAGACCAAGTGTCGATAGTAGAATGTAACAGTCATGTAGTAGTTGAAGAGTCATGAGGGTAGGTGAAGAGTCACAAATGGGAATTTCAAGGGTAACCCCACCCTTTTCTATTTATAGAACATCATAACTCATTGTACTAGCTTTTGGGAGCCAAGCTTCCTATAGGTGTATCTTAGAGAAAGCTTGGACTGTATTGTAATGAGCCTTGGCTTCTCCACAGTGCAGAGCTAGTATATCTCTTTAGAGGAGCAGGTGGTAGTGACTATAACGTTCCTCTATTGGAACGAGTGGTTGGTCATGGTTGTATGTATGATTGGATATTTCTCTCTTTTAATATAATAGAGCCAACATGTTTCATGCATATGTTTTTATTGTGGTTTGGCTATCTTGGTTACTCTAATGATATATGTAGTTGTTATTTATGCATGTATGTATGGACTATTTTGTATATGTTGTATGAATCTTATCAAAATGTGATGTTGGTATAACCATCACTTTGGTGTTGGCATTATGATACAGGTGTTGTCGTTGATGGAAACTCACTCAGATGATTGTTCACAATACAGAAGCAAAATATTACAGATCAGACTCCAAAGAATGAAGAAAGAGAGGTATACGCAGGTTCACTTTGTCCAAGGAGTGTATACACGCAGGTTAACAGAACAAAAGGACCGTATAACGTATACATGCACTTTCATAGGAACAAAAGCGTGTACATGTTGGAAAACCAAGTTTTTGGTCTAAGGCATTTGGTCTGAGGTACTGTTCCAAGGTATTTGGTCCAAGGTATTGACCCTAGGTATTTGGTCCTAGGTATTGACCATAGGTATTTGGTCCAAAGTATTGGTCCTAAGTAGTTTTGGTCCAAGGTATTGATAAATTCCTGAGAGTATATAAGGGGGAGAACAACATTAGGCCAAGGGTTCAAATATTGAATATCTGATGAAGTGTGAGATCAAGTATGCAAGTTATGGGTTTCTGATGCTTTGCTTGATATGAACTAAGCATGCACCTATGTGGTTGATGATGGATGATGGATCGGGATCATAAGACCTGAAATGTATTATCATTATGTGGTTTGATCATGGATAGTCTAGATCTGAATACTGATGCATGTTTTATTCTGCAAATGTTACGATCTGGGTATGACTAGATTCTGAAATAGCTGTGAAGTTTTTAAGTTAATATTTGCAGATTTGTATGCTAGTTCGCTTTGATAAAAGTGCGTATACACACTGGTTTGACTCATCAGAGTAGTGTATACATTATGAAATATGATATTTGAATTTGCAGTTGGTTCTAATGGTTGTTGCAGAGTTCTGGGTTCTGCTTTGTGTTTTGGTGACTGTGTTTTGATGACAATATTCTAAATATTCAGATTGATTGATTATGATTTGCTTCGGTGATGATGGGCCTTCGATGATTCAGTTGTGGGTAATTCAAAGATTAATGATTGAGTTTCAATAATTGGTTGTATTGCAGTGGTGATTGATTTTGAGCTTCAATATTGTTGATGGGTCTAGTATGAAAATTGGATGAAACGTGGCCTTCACATTATGGTGTTGTGTTTCAGGAATATCCAGTCTGAAAATTTATGAAACATGGTCCCTGGAGGAAGAGATAAGGTCATAGCCTTCTAGGTCGGCGCCTACGTACTGGTAAACATATCGGCTAGTACAAGAGCTAGGGGTTTGGAGCTCCCTTCCAATAATAGCTAGAAAATGAGTGAAGGTTGGAGCCTTCAGTAGGTCAGCGCCTACGTACTAGTAAACAAATCGGCTATTAAAAGAGCTTGGGGGTTGTAGCTCCCTTCCAGTAGAAGCTGGAGAACGAGAAGGTTGTGGCTTTCTATAGGCGGGTGCCTGCGTACTGGTATAAGTCTGCACCGGTACAAGATTCCAAATAGGTTTTTCTTATATTAAAAGAAGACAACAGCAGGTGGTTTTTGTCCCTCATTGGGTTTCCACCTTAAATCTTGGTGTTCATGTGTGTTTCTTATGTGTGATGGTTTGTTCCGTTATTACTGCACATGATTACTATTTTTATGTTTAAAGAAGTACTGATGCATTGATTAAAGATCAACATATGATGAATTAACTGAATCATAAGTTTCTTGGAAATACGTTGGTTGCCTTAAATACAGTTGTGTGTAAACACAAGTTACCTTCATTGAAGTAGCGTATATAAATCAGAATATGAAAAGAAAAAGTTATTTATTTGGACTAATATTGATTTCCCCCCCCCCCCCCCCCCCCCCCCCAAAGTATTATTTCCAACAATTGGTATCATAGAAAGTCCTTTGGTAGAAGTTTGATCACTTGAAGGATATCCGTAGAACAATGGAAAAGAAGCTAAAGAAGAAAGCACCTCAGAAGAAGAAAATAGCTCAAAATCAATGTAAACTTTGAAACGGGAACTGATACTGTTACCCATTTCGTAGAGATAGCAAAAAAGTGACCTAATTTTGAAAAGGGGTGATGCAGAACACACGTTTTTTTTAGAGCATAGTTTTTGGCACTTTAATTTTTTTTATGTACATTATGTTTTAGAATGGTAGTGATTTTCATGCTTATTTTAAAAAGCGAGTATTCTGCATCACACCCTTTTTTTAAAAGACCTGTTTTTTGGCTTTAAATTTTCTAATGTCTAAAATGTAAATAATTATTTTGTAAATTTGATAATTTTTGAAGTGGTCGTTTTCTTCATATTTTCTTGCTTTCTATTTTAATTTAAAAAAAAAATAGTGAGGTTTTCATTGTTTTGCATTTTTAAATTAGAAGGTCGATATTTAGAATTCTCGATATTCTACATATTTATACATCCTTAATTAATTTTTCAATCCACATGAAATAATTGTTTCTAAAAAACAATATTTTTTAACATTGGACATAAAAATAACCATTTTTAACATAAATATAATAAAAAACTACACGTTTTGATAATTTTTTGCTAGAATTGACATGTCAAAATCACAATATTTATATGATAATTTTAACTAAAAATGGTTAAATAATAGTTTTTTTTTATGAATTTCATGTCAAAAAATAATAATAATCACTTTTTTTTTCAAAAAATAATGATTAACTTAAAAATCAATGCAAAAATCACATATTACAAATATTGAATGTATAACAAC
Organism: Pinus taeda; assembly: GCA_000404065.3. NCBI lineage: Eukaryota > Viridiplantae > Streptophyta > Pinopsida > Pinales > Pinaceae > Pinus > Pinus taeda. Next base: position 2,162 of record APFE030926982.1, on the reverse strand, counting down.
CCTAATTGAGTGTTTATTCTTCTCATAAAATGTCAAAGTCAAAATATTGCAAAACTTGATTTACAAGCATAACTTAAATTTAATCAACAATGTCACGTAATCCAAACTCTTCGTCCTCTAGAGTTTCATCATTGTCTTCTTCCACAATATTTTCTATTTCCTTTTGCTCATTTTCTTTTTCTAATGGATCTTTGATGTTTGTAAATCTCCCAATGTATGTCTTTCCAAACATTCCATGTAATGGTGGTTAGGGTTCCTTTGCCTTTTTTGCCACATGTGATTCACTAAAATCCCCTTTATTCAACCCAATTTCTTGCATTGCATTTGGAAGAAATTGAAGAGCATTAATTCTTTGTTGAATGAAATTGCACTATACTCGATATTTTTCAATTGCAATGCAATTTCTTCCTTTTTGAAGGCAACATGCTAGTGTTGTACCTAATTATCAAGCACAAAATAAATAATGAACTAAATTAGTACCATGACATATTAATTAAAAAATAACATATTGAAATTCGATTCCATATAATAAAACTTACCTGAGCCAGAAAATAAATCCGAAACCCAATCTCCTTCATTTGAACAAATGTCTATAAGATAGTTAATCAATAATTGTGGTTTTTTATAAATATTAACTATCTCTCCTTTTGCTTCTTTGTCTTCATATGTTAGTTTTCTCACAACAGCATCCTAAGTTAGTATTTGGCTATGACTCTTTCCGTTTACCCGATTAAAAATCATAGACATATGGCTATCATCTTTTGCCCAACTATCAATATGGATGAATTCACAATCATTTATAAATTGTTGATCTTCATTGTTAAGAAGATTTGACTTTTGCCTCTAACATGAAATAGTAAAAGTTCAATTAACTTGTACATAAATAATTTTTTCAACATTAATCAAATATACATTTTAAACGTCTTACCATGTAAGCTGTATCATTGAATTTGTTTTCCCCTTGAAGCTTGACAATATCATTTCCAATTGTGTGTTTGAATAAAATGTCACAAATCTCCATAATGGTGATGACGTGACTTCTACAAATCCCGCAACCACTTTACTAAGAGCTTGATAAGTATAAGGTTCGCTATCATAGTCAATGTTTGGAATATTGAAACCATGGGGAATATCTGCAATGACTATGGCATAATCCCTTTTAGGTATGAGTTTAGCAATGTCTTCACAGTCGCCTTGTATTACTTGATATTGAATAGTGTCTAGCCCATTCCAAATGAAATGATTAAGAGTTGGATTAAGTTGAACATTCTTAATACGTTGCTTCCTCAGTGTTTCGATCTTTATTTTTTCAATAAAGGTTTTGAAACTATCTAGCACTCCATTATCATCCTGCCTCATCTTTTATAAAATAAACAAATATATGTGTAAGTTATAAATTAAAAATGGTACACAGGTGAATAAAAATGAATGTATAAATTAAGATACCTTTTTAAATGCAAGATAAAAAGCTTTTAATGTTGATGTAGAACTTGAATCTGGATAGTTGCGTAACAACATCATCCCAACTATCTTCATTCAACAATCTAACCATTTGTTCCTGAATTTTCATGTAAACTTTGTGATTGCATAGATAAAGTAACAAAAAGTTAATATAATGATATGTATAACAAATACTACCGAGAACAACATGTTTTATTTAAAATATAATTATAATCTAGAGATAAATAAAAATAATTCAACAAACTTACTTTTGAAATTCTTCAGACATTTCCTCCAATGATAATTCCCCTAGCTTCACACGAGATAATATTGTTTTGACAATTTTTTCATCTTTCACTCCTTGCATCGCCCTCTAAGGTGTGATAGTCATATTGTCTGGAAGCTGCCTCATTTCAGGAATTGATTTACTGTTGCTACATATCAATGGCTTAGACTTTTTAACCCTCTAGTTTTTAATGGCAATGTCTTTCCACATGCTAAAAATCTCATCAATCAACTTCCAAACATCTCCAGTTCTAAATGCCAATTGGAAAATGTTATCAACACCTCTGAATAAATCACTATTTTTTTTTCCTTTTCCACCTTTTGAATTTTTTTTCTCTTCAATTTGATAGCCTATTTCCATACAACATTCCTTTCGGAAATCTGCAGTAACATTTATCCTATCCCCACCACATTTTTCTTCAAATTCACTATGAATA
>APFE030926976.1:0-40552 GCA_000404065.3 Pinus taeda | reverse complement strand
GGACAAAATGCGAGGTGGAAGATCATGGAATCTTCCAGAAGCTTCCCCTCTGACACTTGCCTCTCTGTTTTCGACCAGGGATGAGTAAGAGATCATCATTCTCCAAGTGGAAGTAGGAACTATTAGAGAGATGACACTAATCAAGATCCTAGAAGATGACTCACCTCTATGTAATCATCTATATATGGATCCCTCATCACAGAGATCTGGAGGCTGGAATTTTGTATCTTATAGAGAAGTGCTGTTGGTTTTCTGGTGTACATTCATAGTGTTGGGTGATCTAAGATTTGCTTGAGGTGAAGAAGGACTTCCTAGCTGGAGGATGATGCTGGGTCAGAACATATGGTTGTAATCCTCTTGCTACTTTTCATCTTAATAAAGCTATTCTAGTTTTCTTCCATATTCTTGTGTACTTGTTTATATATGCATTTATATGGTTAACACACATCTCGTCCTCTGTTATTTATGAACATAGATATTTGTTTATTCGATAGTAGTATGTTGTTGTGATTCCACAGGTTCTCTTTGAAGTTGGGTAGACGAAGAAGAAGCGGTGAAACTCTATCAAGAAGGAGAGGAAATCAAGTGCAAGACTAAGGTTGGTCTTCTTGTTTCTCCTCTTGTCTATTTTCATAAAAGAAAATGAAAGTAGACTTTACTTGTTTGTTTCTAAGACAGCCACCCATCTTAGTGGGAATAACAACATCTGAGTGGACACTATTCCTGGTAACACATGGTCACATGGATGAGTGGGTCATAAAAGTGGCAAGGGTCATTGGGTCACGAAGCTCACTGGGTCATGAAGTAAGGGAGGTCACAAGGTCATGACATTTGCAAGGCCACAGAATTTGGCCTATTACAGATTTTCACCGTGTGACTTATTTAGGGTGGCATAGTGAGAAGGCTGAGGCTAACAATGGGGCATTTAAGGCTTTACTTGGGGTAAAATATAATTCAATGAGAGTAGAAGCACAGACGGAGAGAGATGGGGCTTAAAATTCGAGCAATAGGAATTTAGATGGGTGAACAATCAACTAGAGGGTTATAAGGTCGAAATGAGCTATGGGTGGTATGAAAGGTGGATAAAAAAACCCAAAATCAAGGAAGGTGCAGAGTGAGGGGTAGAAATGAGAAAGTGACAATGAATAATGATAACATGGAAGAGGAAAGGCCACTTACTTGGAAGGGTCATGCGCCTCTCTGAGCCACCAAGCTTCTCTGTCCTATGAGCGCCCAAATAAAATTTCCAAATGAGAGGTTGGACAACCTAGTTATATAAAATTCACATGTGCGAGGTCTGAGTGGGGTCACATAGGTCTCCAAGTTGTAAGGGGTGTGTATTTTCTCCTTTTCACCTTAGCAATCTTGCGACCTAATGGTCTTCAGCAATGAGCTTGCTAAGTTGTGAAGTCACAAAGTCCAAGATTGACCGAGGAGGAGAGTTTGCAACCTTGTGACCCATTGACCCCATTAAGGAGAGTTCACAAGGTCGCATAGCTGTATGCTCAGTGAGAGGTCGCAAAAAATTTGTTGCGGCCTAGTGAATTTAATTAGTAAAAAAGAGGTAGGTTGCAGGATCACAACTTTTAAGCACATGAAAGCTTATTCCATGCTACCTGCGACCTAAGCAAAAAAATGAATGTTGAGTCTCCAAAAGTTAGACTTATGAGGGGACCCAAGGGGATTGGCTTACTATCGAAATTTCAATACAAAGTTTTGGAAGAGAGTGATAGGTATGGATATAGTGCAGGGGCTCCAAAATTTTGAAAGGTCAATAATTTTGGAGGTTGTTGCAACAACTACAACACACTGTCAACTACAGAAGCTAAATACATGACAATCATTCATGCAAAAAAGGAAGCAGTATAGTTACAAATATTGTGTTTAGGTATTGGGTTGGTACAACAAAATATAAGGATAAATTTTTATAGTCGAAGTGTAAACTTCCTCGCAGAATTCTCATTTTATCATTCGAAGACAAAGCATATTGATGTTTAGTATCACTTTATGAGAAATGAGATTGAATATAACAATGGGTTACTAGAAAAAGTGGACACTTTGAAGAATGTTGTAGGTTCATTAATAAAATTTGTGAGCATTGAGAAGCTCTCTTTGTGCAGAGAAGAATGGCCATTATTTCCTTAGATTTTTTATCATGTACTCTTGTGACCCCTTATGTGCAAAGAAAATGAAAAGTAGCAACATGTTGGGTATGTTTTATATTCTTTTCATGATCATTGTAGTGTGTTGTAAAATACATGATGCACAGGGGGGGAGGGTGTCAGAAAGGGGGGAAAACGCCCTTGAAATGATTATTTTTGGTGGTGAAAAACACCCTTGAATTGATTATTTTTGGTGGTTTTTAACGTCCATTTTTTGGCAGTTTTGAGACACAACTTTTCCTTAAAACAATTCTGGCACATAGTGGTTTTTCCCATGGTTTTGTACTTTCAATTAAGGAACTACAATTGTATTCTAATCCAGGGTAAATGTATTAGTAGTTCATGGATGTTGTGGGATATATGTTGTATTTTAATATTGCACAAATAATATATATATTGAAAACTATTATTGGTTTTCCTGGTTTTGGGTTTCCACGATAAAATATTTGTGTTAACATGTGTGTTTTCCATTTCATCTTTTTAATTTTAATGAAAAACATATTTGTAACAGTTAATTTTAAAGGGTTAAAGCCTATAGTCTATGCCAATTATCCCTTATTATTATACTATTTTCTCTAGCTACTTAGTGGACCTTTTGTCTACAATCATGAAGTGGGTCTATTCTAAGATTATGACCACACTATATTCATTATATCCTTATATATATCCTCGGGTACCCCATATTATCTTCCCCACATGCATTTATTCCATCCCCTTCACATTTTGATCATTAAAACATGGGAGTAAGCCATACAATAGGATCTTGTAAGAAATGTAGCTAACCAGTACCAAGCGTGGGCATTCATCCATTCTAGTAAAATGTGAACATGAGCTTCAACTACTACCTTGCAAACTTGAACTTGGTTTTAGTTGTTTATTTTGTGACATGTTTTCATTATGTTACTTTTATATCTATGTGGTTTGTTTTTAGTCCTCCACGGTACTAAAGGAGCAACCATAATCATGTTCAAGCTTATGCTATTCTAGTATCTACATGAATTATGTAACACCCTCCTCCCACATTTACCCAAGTTAATCAGTTCATTGGAGTAAACATGTGACGAGAGGATACTATGATGTGATTTAACTCCCCATGTACAATTAAGGAAGTGGAACTAAAAAAACACACCAATATGACCTTCCATACATGATATAGAACCTTCAGGATCTAACCAACCCTTCTAGGTGAACAACCCCTGGGGAAACTTGAAATTTCACTTATCTAGACCCCCAGCCACTCCCATGCCAAGCTATGCATCCAACAAAGGTCTTCCATTCGCTCCCACATCAAGGGCATGCCAATGACTATGGAATTTTTCACCTAGTTTTGAGCCAGCGACCCCCAATTCTATGCCACTTTTTTAAGGCTAGGACTCATGCCACTACCCAAAACTTCATGAAACTTCTAGAAATGATAAATGATATTGAAACAAAGCTACTAATGCAAACACTTGATCAATGACTTTACTGTGACCCTACTTGCCATGAAAAGAATTTCGTCAAACATGTCACAAATATGCAATCTACAGATCATAACATCAACTTTGAGCATAGGGGTCTCATACTTATCTAAGATTCATAAAGAAGCATTGTTTCGATATCACAATAGATGCATTATCATGTATTAGGTCATGTATTTATTATAATTTCAATTACTAATAAAAACATGATGAGATCCATACATCAAGTCCATCATAAAATATACTCATAACCAACATATAACCAATAGAAATAACAAGGATATAACAACCATATAGTCCACTTATAATCCAACACATTACACATGAATTACCAAGGAGAAGAAACTATTACTAATGAATGAAAAAGGAAACTAGGTATGGGACTTCCATGAACCACTCAACCATATATTGATTGAACCCAAACTTTGTTTCAGCCAATCACCCCTGTGCCATATTCCAAGCATGAATATGGGACTGAAAACCAAGCCAAGCTAGGTTTCCTCAAGATTTATAACAATCCCCACTAAATAAATAGGCCCTAAACAAGCATGGATTACATTGGATTTTTCCACCTACACCATGAGCAATTTTCCTATCTCCTAGTCTCTAGGATTTACCATATATCCCTCCACACAATTGTTGAGGATTACTAGGCCTAATACAGACTCCACCTTACAGGCTTTATTATCTATCCTGTCATTCATTAATTAAGGATTCCTAGGCCTAATTGAGGGAACACACCTATAGGCCTTACCGTATATCCCGCCATTCACCATTTGATGATTCCTAGACCCATTAAGGCACACAAAATCCATCTTCACAACAATCCTAGTCTATTTCAGGGATTCCTAGGCCTTTCATTATTTATTTTAGAGACCACCTCACTCAGTTTCGAAACCATCCAACAATATAGCTTAACCAAATATAAGAGAACCCATCACACCATGGTTATCCAGAAATGGCAAGGCAAGGCTGAAGAAGATTAACACACCTGGAAAAACCCATGTCAATGATAGTAAGGAAACCAAATGCACACACGCATGTACCATGCATGCCAAATCTAGCAAGTAAAACACATGCAAATCGATACTTGGAAATAATCCTGATGTAGTTGTTAGATGATGCTCTTCCTTGCTTGATCTTTGCTTTCCTTTTCCTTCTTTCTCCTTACTTTTCTTTCCTTGATCCAATACTAGAGTGCTCTAATAATTATCTATGTGTCCATGAGTGAGAGAGAGAGAGAGAATAGGGAGAGAGCTCCAAAACTAAACTAACAAAAAAGTACCAACTGATCCTCAAAAGCCTTTTTATTAATGAGGCCTCTATTTTCTTCAATTTTCCATTTTTTTCCTTCATTTTCCTCCTCACATGAAACCTGTGACCTTTCACCTTCCTTTTCTCCTAATTTCCATTATTTTCACAAATAAAATTTCAATTAATGCCTCATGCATTTCCAAAGCCTTTTCCATTGCCTTTTCCACTTTCCTTAGCCATAATAAATGAAATGAACATGCATTAGGATTTTTTTGCCAACTCTCATCTTAGAATACATGTCCCACGACCTTAGTTATTATTTTTCCTTTATTAAATTTATTTAGATGGAATTTTGACCAGGGATATTACAGAACCCTTCCCCTTGGGGGAACACCATCCTCGGTGTTTAATGACACCTAAGACCAACAAGACTATTGAAAGCAAAAAATACTGCCCATGGAGCTTTATAACTTAGCTCAATGTAGTATTTACAATGATCAACCTATTGAAAAGCAACCCAATGTGATGACATAACAACATAACAATCATAATGACATGAAACCCATACCGCTTATTGGAGCTTTAGAACATAACTCATAGGGGTATTTAAATCCATATACATATGTAAATATACCAGAACATTAGCTCAACCAATGAATAAAGAAGGATACATAGCCCGATTATGATCTTCCATCTCCCATGTAGCTTCATCGGGCCCAAAGTGCTTCCACTGCACTTTAACATGTTTGATTATTCGGCTCTAGATCATGACCATCTTTCTCTGGAATATACATTGAGGTTCTGGCTGAAATTCTCCATCTAGCTCCACCTGCAATATAGACTAGTAAATCACATGATAAAAAACTTTAACATACTTCTTAAGTAATGACACATGGAAAACATCATGGAATTTCACTGTCGGAGGCAGTGTAAGTTGACAGGATACTAGTTCAATCCTTTTAATAATATTGAAAGGTACACAAGACCATGGTGCCAACTTGGCACATGATCCAATCCTCAAGAATCTCTTCTTGGGCTTGATGCGAAAGTACACATGTTCCCCAACATGAAACTCCTTAAACATCCTATTCAAATCTGCATAACTTTTATGCATATCCTGTGGTGCCTCATATTCTTCTTGATTACTGTCATTTCCTATTTCATCTCTACCAACATATCTTGTCCAACCAAAATCTTGTTCACTAGATCACTCCAATTTCTGGGAGTATTTCAACTCTACCCATAGAGTGCCTCAAATAGACTCATCCTCAATGAATCCTGATACCTATTGTTATAAGAAAACTCAACCAATGAAAGGCACTCCTCCCATATCCTCTACTAATGCATCACATACATCCTCAACATGTCCTCCAATATATTTTTGACCCTCTCTATCTATCCATTTGTCTATGGATGATAAGCTATGTTGAAGGCCAACGTTGTCCCCAAAACTACAAACAACTCCTTACAAAACTTGGACGTGAACTTAACACCCCTATCTGACACAATATTCCTTGGAACTCCATGCAACCTCACTACATCTCTGATGAATATATGTGCCACATTGCAATATGTATATTTCACAGGGATGAAGTGTGCTACCTTAGTCAACATGTCAACTACAACCACGATAGAATCATGCTATCTAGATGTCCTCGACAAACCTGTGATGAATTCTATGAAAATTACTTCTCACTTCCACTCTAGAATCAGAATTGGTTGTAGTAGTCCAACTGGATGCTTACATTTTTTCTTTCACCCGCTGATAGTCCAAACATCTAGCCACAAACTCTACCACGTCCTTCTTCAAATTTGTCCAATGATAAACCTTATTCACTTCCGTCAATGACTTATTGTATCGTAGGTGACTTGAATATGGTTTTGCATGAAACTCTCACAAGATAGCCTTCTTGATCTCATTATTTTTTGGCACATATATCTTGTCCCTAAACCTAACCAGCCCATCTACTATATGATGATAGTTCACATCCTAATCACCTGTACCTTGTTGTTACCTGTGCATACACTCCATGTACCTATCATCTTGTTTCCCTACCTATAAGATATGATCATGTAAGTTTGTCCCATAAAAACTCATAACGTCTATTTGATTCATCTGTACTCTCCTAATAAGAGCATCTGCAACCCTATTCTCCTTACCCTTGATGTACCTAATATCAAATTCAAACTCATTAATTGTGGCCAACCATCTAGCTTACTTGGAATTCATATTCGGTTGGTCAAACCAGTATCTCAATCCACTATGATCAATCATCAACACAAACCTTCTTCCAAGAAGATAGTGTATCCACATCTTCAATGCATGGATGATCGTTGCCAACTTAAGATCACGTGTCAGATAATTTTTCTCATGCTCATTCATTTTTCATGACTCATAGCACACTACCTGTCATTCCTACATCAGGAATCCACCAAGTTCTCTCTTGCAAGTGTTTGTACACACCACAAAATCTTTGTCCAGATATGGAATCTTTAGCACTGGAGCATTTTTCAACAACTACTTCAATTTCTCAAAACTAGTAACACACTCCTCTGTCCATTCAAATTTCTTACCTTACCTCTAGAGTGATGTAATAGGATATGCAGTGTGAGAGAAGTTCCTAATGAAATTCCTATAATAACCTATTAACCCCATGAATGACCTTACCTCATCCAAATTTATAGGAGCTTCCCACTCCATGATAGCTCTTATCTTCTTTGAATCCATTGCTATGCCTTCCTTGGAAACAACATGTCCCAAGTAATGTACCTTTGTCTGAAAGAAACACATTTTCTAAGCTTAGCATACAATTGTTTCTCTCACAATAATATCAATATTGTTGCTAAGTGTTCGGCATGCTCATCCTCATTCTTAGAATATATCAAGGTGTCATCAATGAATACAATAAAAAACTTGTCTAGATAAGGATGCAACACATTATTTATAAAGAACATGAAAGTAGTTGGAGCATTAGTCAAACCAAATGGAACTACAAAAAACTCATAATGCATGTACCTAGTCTTTAAAGAAGTCTTGTGAATTTCCTCTTCCTTTATGTGTACCTAATGGTATCCTGATCTTAGATCAATCTTCAAGAACATTGTTGCTCCTTTCAAGTGATCAAACAAGTCACCAATCCTTGGAAAAAAATATCTATTCTGGGTGGTCACGTTTTTTAACTTCCTGTAATCAATTCATAGCCTAAGGGCACCATCCTTATTCTTCACAAACAACACCGGTGCACCCCAAGGTGATACACTTGGCCTAATGTATCCTTTGTGAAGCATTTCATTCAATTTTAACTTCAGCTCTAGTAACTCTGACGTGCTCATCCTGTAGAGTGCTTTTGATGCTGGTGTTGCCCCTCCAAAAACTCAATGGAAAAGTCCACTTCTCTGTGAAGCTGCAACTCTGAAATATCTATGGAAAATACATCCTGAAACTGTTGCAATATCAAGTACCTACTTAATACCTTTGCATCCTCGACATCCTTACCTTTACCACTAGAAATATCTGCCTCAAATAACACACCCTTTTTTGTGACTGTGCTTTTCTTGCATAGTTGTCACCATTCTAACTAATGTTTCCTTCTTCTTATGCTGCAATATAATTTGTTCTCCATTTTCATCCAAACACTCACTGGCCTTGTCATAACAATCCAATTTGGTCCTATGAATATAGAGTTATTGCATACCCAAAAAAATTATATATGATCCCAATGACAATACATTAAAATGTGTTGAGGTAGGCATACCATTCAACTCAAATGCACAAGATATTACCCAGTGATACACTCTCTTCTTTGTACCCATATCCAAATGCACTAACCAAGATTTTTCATGCACTTCTTTATTCAAACCAAACTTATCCACCAGGTCAGGACTAACACAACGATAATTATATCCAGGTTCAATCAAAATGGAAACAACTTTATCAAAGATCTTACCATCCATATCGATAACAGTTACCTGGTGATCTGCTAGCTTTTTATCCAACACTTCATAAATATCTGGAATACTTTGCCCAATATCCCCAACTATTTGCACTTCTTGTGCATTGTAAATTTGAGGCCTACCACCCTAATTATGTGGAAAATCCCTCTTAGTATTCTCCTCAACACATGTCTAACAATGAAACCGTCATGTACCATCACCTTTATCCTACTGCCCTCCATTTTGTGACACATTAAAATTCTCGTAAGGTGCAACATTATCTTTCTCTCCTGTATCCTAAGGCCTTGTTCTTTTCGGTTGCCATTTACCTTTAGCATTGTCTTTCCCTTTCCATCCTTAATGATATTTTGTCTTGTGCTTTGACTTCTCATAACAATGCTTCAATTTCAAAATAACTTTCTCAAGTGACCAAGGATCAACATACTCAATCTGATCTCTAAATGGTAATGGAAATCCCCTATTGAATCATTGAACTTTGGCCTTCTTATATTTATGATATGGTACATACCTCAATAACTCTAGGAACTTGGTCATATAATAGTCATATGTCATCGTTCCCATCTTTAGTTCATATAATTCCTTGGCTTTGTTGTCTTAGTACCACTCTAACAATTACTTCTTCCTGAAAATTCTCTTGAATAAATGGCAACTCAACTCCTTTATCCTGATGTCTCTAACCCACTTCACATCTTCCCACCATATTTTTTCTTTCCCTTTGAGGCTGAAGATAGCTATTTTGGCCTTCATGTTCATCATGTAATCATGCCACTCAAAAAATTTCTTCATCCCATGTAGCCATGCCTCTACGTCCTCCAAATTCTTCAAATCTCCATCAAAGGTAGGTGGCTTCGCTTTCTTGAACTCCTCTTGTAAGGATGATAACAATGATAATCACAATGTCTGTCAGAGCTAGAACTAGAATAGAACCTATGTCCATCACCTCTCCTATCCGATGTATCCAAGAGACTACCATCTCTGATTATTTCATCCCTATCCAACCTATGCCCACCATGATATCTACTAATATATGCCCCATTATATTTTTCCTCTTGCCCATGGAGGATCCTATGCACTCCTTGTCTCTGCAATTCTGACAAACTTTGAAGGATTACTACATTGAATTTTTCTTGCTTCCCCTGTATCAAATACAAGAGAACCAAATACAAGAGAACCCTATACAAGAGATCAAAATATGATAGGTCAACTGATCAAGTGTTTATATCCTAGTTTCCTCAAGCTTTACTGCAATCCCCACATGATTCTCTATATATATTCTCTCTCTCAAAACTGGGTTTGTTTATATCCTTGTTACTTTTGTTGGTTATATTTGGTTATGAGTATGTTTTATGACAGGCTTGATGTATGGCTCTCATCATGTTTTGATTAGTAACTGAAAGTACAATTAATACATTACCTAATAGATGATGATGGAGCTATTGTGATATGGAAATAATGCTTCTTTACGAATCTCAGATAAGTATGAGACCCCTATGCTCAGATATGATGTTACAACCTGTAGATTTCATATTTGTGATATCTTTGACAAAATGCCTTCCATGGCTAGTAGGGGTCCAATCAATTCATTGATCAATTGTTTGCATTAGTACCTTTATTCCAATGCCATTTATCATTTCTAGAAGTTTCATGAAGTTTTGAGCAGTGGCCTGAGTCCCAACCCTGAAAAAGTGGCATAGAATTGAAGGTTGCTGGCTCAGAACTAGCTAAAAAAGTCCACAGTAGTTAGCATGCCCTTTCTATGGGAGTGACTGAAAGGCATCAGTCGCATGCATGGCTTGGCATGGGAGCAAACGGGGGTATAGATAAGTGAAATGTCAAGTGGCCTAAGGGGTTGCTCACCTGGAAGGCTGGTTGACTCATGAAGGTTTTGTAGCATGTGTGAAAGGTCAGATTGGTTTTGTTTTGTTGGTTCCACTTCCTTAATTGTACTTGGGGAGCTGAATCACATCATAGTAGCCTCTCATCACATGTTTACCCTAGCAGACCAATTAACTTGGATAAATGTGGGAGGAGGGTGTTACAGACTGGTATCAAAGCATGATTCACCCCTTGGACTTGATGGTTGGTGTGTTGGTCATGCATTCATGTCACTTTCATATATGTGTTCTCTATGCTTTTTATCTATGTAATTATTGTGTATGCATGGTGGGGGTAAACTTTGCAATGGTGTCACCGAGTGAAATTGGATTTTTTATTGTGGGATGTGGTCGTCGTGAGTGTATGTCAGTTATGCATTGGTTATGCATGTTTGATTATATATTATCATGCATGATGTCATGGTATGTGGTCGGAATGGACATGAATTGATAACTGGATAGTGGTTAAACTGATGTTATATGCTTATGTGATTATGATTATACATGTATCATGCTTATCTGGTTGATCTTATAGATGAGATATCCTTCCCTGAACTATAATACGGTATGTTGATTATGTTATGTTTTTGTTTGAGCTAACATGGTTTACTTACAAGAAAGAGATCAAAGATGACTAGAAACATAGTATACTATAGTTTACGAGACTCTCCCTGTGGATCATATGAGCAATGTGGTGTTAGACACTCTTTTAACTTAGCAAACGCATTGAGAAGTTTGAAGGCATAAATAAGGAGTTTCAAGGCAGATAATGACAGGATCATTTAGGCACAGGAGAAACAAGTAGAATTCAATGCAGTAATCCTTAAAAGTTTGTCAGAATTATAGAGATAGGGACTGCTTAGGATCAACCATTGGAAGGAGGAAAAAAGTAATGGGGCATATGGTAGTAGATCTCATGGTTGGAACAATTTGGGTAGGGATGACACGATTAGATATGAAAGGATCTTGGAAACTCTGGATAAGAGAGGTGATGGACACATGTTCTATTATAATTCTAGTTCTTATAAGCACTATTATCATTGTCATTATCATCCTTACATGAGGATTTAAAGGGCATATTTTGCTAGATGAGTTCAAGAAAGAGAAGCCACCTAACTTTGATGGAGATTTGAGGAAACCAGAGGATGCATAGGCATGGATGCTTGGGATGAAGAAATTATTTGATCTAGATGATTACACAAAGAACATGAAGGTCAAAATAACTATCTACAACCTCAAAGGGAAAGCATTAGGAAAGAGGAGTTGAGTTGGCATGAATTCAAGAGACTTTTCAGGAAGAAGTATTTGTCAGAGTGATACTGCGACAACAAAGCCAAGGAATTATATGAACTAAATATGGGAACCATGAAAAATTAGGAGTATATGACCAAGTTCCTGGAGTTATTTAGGTATGTACCATGTATTAAATATGAGAAGGCCAAAGTTCAAATATTTGTTAGTGTATCTCCATTAGAATTTAGAGATTAGATTGAGTATGATAATCCTCGGTCATTTGAGGAAGTTATTGGGAAATTGAAGCATTGTTATGAGTAGTCAAAGCACAAGACAAAATATCAGCAAGGTTGGAAAGGAAAAAACAAATCTAAAGGTAAATGGAAACCGAAAAGGACAATGCCTCACGATGCACGTGAGAAAGAAAATGTTGCACCTTACAAGAATTTTAATGGGTCATAACATGGAAGGAAGTAGAATAAAGGTGATGGTATAGGATAGTTGCAATGTTGGACATGTGGCAAGCAGCATATTAAGAGGTATTTTCCACATAATCAAGTTGGTAGGCCTTAGATTTAAAGTGTATAGGAAGCACATATAGTTGGGGATTTCGGGAAGAGCATTCCACGAATTTATGCAGTATTGGATAACAAGCAAGAACATCACTAGGAAACTATTATCGAGATGGATGATAAGCTTTTTTATCAAGTTGTTTCCATTTTGATTGACCCTGGATCTAATTATAGTTATGTTAGTCCTAACCTGGTGGATAAGTGTGGTTTGAACAAAGAAGTGCATGCAAAATCCTAGTTAGTGCCACTAGCTACAAGTACAAAGAAGAAAATGCATCATTGGGTAAGATTTTGTGCATTCGAGTTGAATGGTATGCCCACCTCATCATATTTGAATATATTTCTGTCGGGATCATATAGTATGCTTTTGGGTATGGAATGATTGTATCTGCATAGGACAAAAGTGGATTATTATGATAAGGCCATTGATTGTTTGGATGACAATGGAGAAAATAGGATCTTGTAGGGTAAGAAGAAGGAAACATTAGTTAGAATAGTGACAACTATGTAGGGAAGGCACAGTCCTAGAAAAGGGTGTGTTATATTTGCAATGTATAGTTCTAGTGATAAAGGTAAGGATGTTGAGGATGTAGAGGTATTGAGCAAGTACCTGATCTTGCAACAGTTTCAGGATGTGTTGCCAATAGAGATTTCAGAGGTGCCACCTCACAAAGAAGTGGATTTTCCCATTGAGTTGGTACTAGGGGCAGAACTAGCATCAAAGGCACCATACAAGATGAGTACACCACAGTTAGTAGAGTTGAAGTTACAATTGAAGGAAATGCTTGAAAAGGGATACATTAGGCCAAGTTTATCACCTTGGGTGCACTGATATTGTTTGTGAAGAAGAAGGATGGTGCTCTTAGGCTATGCATTGATTACATGTAGTTGAACAAAGTGACCATCAAGAAAAAGTATCTATCGTCGAGGATTGATGATTTGTTCTATCAGTTGAAGGGAGAAATAGTGTTCTCATAGATTGATCTAAGATCAAGATATCATCACGTACACATTAAAGAAGAGGACATCCACAAGATAGTTTTCAGGACCAAGAATGAGCTTTATGAATTTTTTGTAGTTCCATTTGGTTCAACTAATGCTCTAGCTAATTTCATGTGCTTAATGAACATTGTGTTGCATCCTTATCTGGCCATGTTTGTTATTTATTCATTGATGAAATCTTGATATATTCTAAGAATGAGGAAGTGCATGTTGAGCACTTTGAAGCGATGTTGAGATTACTAAAATAGAATTAGTTGTATGCAAAGCTTAGCAAATATAGTTTCTTCCAGACAAAGGTACATTAATTTGGACATGTTGTTTCCAAGGAAGGCATGGAAGTGGATCCAGAGAAGATACAGGCTCTCATGGAGTGGGCAGTTCCTAGAAATGTGGATGAGGTAAGATCATTTATGCGGCTAACAGGTTATTATAGGAGGTTCATCAAGAACTTCTCATGCATTGCATATCCTATTACATCACAATAGAGGAAAGGTAAGAAATTTGAATGGGAAGAGGAATATGCAACAAGTTTTTAGCAATTGAAGAAGCTGTTGACAATTCTCTGGTGCTATAGATTGCAGATCTAGACAAAGAATTTGTGGTGTGCATAAATTCTTGCAAGAGAGGACTTCGTGAAGTCCTTATGTAGGAAGGAAAAGTAGTGTTCTATGAGTCACAAAACCTAAATGAGCATGAATATAATTATCTAACACATGATCCTGAGTTGGATGCGATAATCTATGCTTTGAAGATGTGGAGACACTGTCTTCTTGGAAAGTGGTTCATCTTAATGAGTGATCAAAGTGGATTGAGGTATTTGTTTGAACAACTGAATATGAATGCTAGATAATCTAGATGGTTGGCCATGATTAGTGAGATTGAATTTGAGATCAAGTACATCAAGGGTATGGAGAAAAGGGTTGAAAATGATCTTATCAAGAGAGTATAGGTGAATCACAAGCAACTATGAATTCTTACAAGTCAAACTTATAGGATTGGATCTTACAAGAAGGGCAACAAGATGACATGTACATGGAGTTTATGCATAGGCTATATCTAGGTATAGGTGGTCAAGATGTGGACTATCGACTTACAAAAGATGTTTTGGTCAGATTTGGGGATAGGATATATGTGCTAGACAAAAATGAGCTCAAGAAGGCTATCTTGTGAGAGTTTCATGAAAAACCATATTTTGGTCACTCAGGATACGGGAATTCATTGGAAACAATGAAGAAGTTTTATCATTGGTTGAATCTAAAGAAGGACGTAAGTTTGTGGCTAGATGTTTTGACTTTCAGCAGATGAAAGCAAAATGTAAGCATCCAGATGGACTACTACATCCGATTTTGATTCCAGAGTGGGAGTGGAAGGTCATTTCCATGGATTTCATCACAAGTTTTCTGAGGACATCTAGACATCATGATTCCATCATGGTCGTGTTAGATAGGTTGAAAAAGTTAGTGCCCTTTATTCCAGTAGAATATATGTATTTAGCTAGTGATGTGGCACAAGTATTCATTAGAGATGTAGTGAGGCTACATGGTGTTCCAAGGAAGATTGTGTCAGACAAGGATGCTAAGTTCACTTCCAAGTTTTGGAAGGAGCTCTTTGTAGGTTTGGGGATAGAGTTGGCCTTCATCACGATTGATCCTCTGTAGAAATATGGAAAAAGAGAGAGGATCAGTAGGATATTAGAGGACATGTAGAGGATGTATATGATGCATTAGTAGAGGAGATGGGAGGAGTACATTCCGTTGGTTAAGTTTTCTCATAACAATGGGTACCATGAATATATGATGATGAGTTTGTTTGAGGCACTCTATGGGAATAGTTGTAATACTCCCATCATTTGGAGTGATCCAGTGAACAGGGTGTTGATTGGATCATAGATGGAACAAGAAATGCAGATAAGCAAGAAGAATCTGAAATCAACATAGGGCAGGCAAAAAAATTATGCAGATCAAAACAAGTTGTTTAAGGATTTTCAGGTTGGGGAACATATTTATTTCTGCATCAATCCCAAGAAGAGATCCTTGAGGATTGGAGCATGTGCCAAGATGACACCTCGGTTTTGTGGACCTTTCAAGATTCTTGAAAGGATTGGACCGATAGCATATTGACTTGCACTACCTCCAATAGTGAAAGTCCATGATGTTGTCCATGTGTCATTTCTTGAGAAGTATGTTAAATATGATGATCATGTGATTGACTTGTCTATATTATAGGTGGGGCCAGATGAATAATTTCAGTCAAAACCTCAATGTATATTATAGATAAAGTTATGCATTCTCTGGAACTAAGCAATCAAGCAGGTTAAAGTGTAGTGGAAGCACTTTGGGCCCTATGAAGATACATGGGATATGGCGAATTAGATGTGGGCTATGTATCCTTCTCTATTCGTTGGTTGAGCAAATGGTTTTGGCATATGTTTTAGTGTAATATTTTTGGTATATGTACATATGTATATGTATGTAAATACCACCATGCATTGTGTTATAAAGATCCAATAAGTGGTATGGGTGTCATTTCATTATGGTTGTTTTCTTAGCAAGTTGATCATTGTAAATATTGCATCGAGCTAAGTTATAAAGCTCCATGGGCAATTTTTTTTTCTTCTAGCAGTTTTCTTGGTTGTAGGTGTCATTGAACACCAAGGATGGTGTTCCCCCAAGGAGGGTGGTTCTATAACAACCCTAGTCAAAATTTTGTGTAATAGAGTTAATAAAGGAAAAATAATAACCAAGGTCATGGGACACATGTTCCAAGATGAGCGTTGGGAAAAACATCCTAGTGGGTGTTAATTTAATTTATTATGGCTAAGGAAATTGGAAAAGGAAATGGAAAAGGCTTTGGAAAGGCATGAGGCATTAACTAGCATTTTATTTATGAAAATAATGGAAATTAGGAGAAAAGGAAGGTGAAAGGTCATAGGCTGCATGTGAGGAAAATAGAGACATCATTAATAAAAAGGCTTCTAAGGATCATTTGGTACCCTTTTGCAAGTTCAATTTTGGAGCTCTCTCTCTATTCTCTCTCTCTTTCACTCTTGGAGACTTAGAGCATTCTTGGAGCACTCTAGCATTAGATCAAGGAAAGAAAATGAAGGATAAAGAAGACAAAGGAAAGTAAATATCAAGCAAGGAAGAGTAGCATCTAGAAACTACAACGGGATTATTTACAAGTATCAATTTCCATGCATGATTTCCTTGCTAGTTTTTGCATGCATGGTACATGCATGTGTGTATTTGGTTTTCTTGTTTTCATTAGCATGGTTTATGCCAGGTGTGATAGTGTATTCTGCCTTACCTTTCCATTTCTAGATAGCGATGGAATGTTGGGTTCTCTTTTATTTGGTTAAGATGGATTTCTGGATGGTTTTGAAACTAAGTGAGGTGGTCTCTGAAAGAAAGAACACAAGTCCTAGGAATCCCTAGACCAGATTGGGATTGTGGTAAAGCCAGATATTGTGTGCCTGGGTGTGCCTAGGAATCCTCGACCAGTGAATAGAAAGATATATGGTAAAGCCTAGGGGTGTGTGCCCTTGACTAGGCCTAGGAATCCTTGACTGGTGAATCATGGGATATACGGTAAATCCTAGAGGGTGGAGTCTTGATTAGGATTAGGAATCCTCGAATTTTGTCTGGTGAGATATACAATAAATCCTAGAGACTAGGAGACAGGAAAATTCCTCACGGTGTAGGTGGAGAAATCCAATGGCATCCATGCTTGTTTACACCCTAGTGATCTGGAGCCTGGACCTCCTCACAGGCAACTAACGACCTTTCACCTTCCTTTTCTCCTAATTTCCATTATTTTCATAAGTAAAATGCCAATTAATCCCTCATGCCTTTCCAAAGCATTTTCCATTACCTTTTCCACTTTCCTTAGCCATAAATTAATGAAATGAACATCCACTAGGATGTTTTGACCAACACTCAGCTTGGAATATGTGTCCCATGACCTTGGTTATTACTTTTCCCTTATTAACTTCATTTACATGGAATTTTGACCAAGGTTGTTAAAAATTGCTCTTAGTCCTATACATGCCTCCATATTGGTTGCATGTCTAGTTTAATATTTGTCCATAATAAGTTTGTTGATATTCATGCCCTTACCTCAATGAATGATATTTCTCCAAGTGTTGTGTGTGAAAATATGCAACCTTAGATATTGGCTATTATTCCTTGTACTCTTCAATAGGGTGTTCCTTTGAGTCATTTAGCTCCTTATATTTTTCTCCCTTTTTATATCCTTCCTACAACTTTTTTGCATATGATTATATAGGTGTTATAGACATATTTGGGCACTGCAACCCCAATCATATATGTCCAGAAACCAAGGGCTTATGAGTCCCTAAAAGTTTTGTTTCACACCCTAAAGGAACAAGGTCAGCTGATTACATCATCTCCCAGAAGTTCTCCATGGAAAACTACTCAGAACTGGTCAAAACTGGACCATACAGACTGCTCAGTAGTGTGATGCATACTGGAAAGCCCTTCTGTAGGTGTGATGGGTAAGAGTAGACAAATGGCAGAGATAGTTTGCAAGGTGGATGATCATGGAATCTTCTAGAAACTTCTCCTGTGTTATAGACATTTTTGGGCACCGCAACCCCAATCATAAATGTCCATAAATTTAGGGCTCCTAAGTCCCTAAAAGTGTTGCTTCACTACTTAAAGGAACAAGGTCAGTTGATTACATCATCTCCCAGAAGTTCTCCACAGAAAACTACTCAGAAATGGTCAACACTGGACCATACTGACTGCCCAGTGTAGAGGGTGCGATGCGTATCACCTTCCCAGTGTAAAGGGTGCGATGCATACTGAATGGCCCCTCTGTAGGGTGCGATGGGTGAGAATGGACAAATGGAAAAGACAGTTTGCGAGGTGGAAGATCGTGGAATCTTCCAGAAACTTCCCCTCTGACACTTTCCTTTCTGATTTCGACCAGGGATGAGTAAGAAATCATCAATTCCTAAGTGGAATCAAGAACTATTAGAGAGAGGACACTAATCAAAATCCCAGAAGCTGACTCACCCCCTACAATTATCTATATATGGATCCCTCATTACAGAGATCCAAAGGCTGAAATCTTGTATCTTGTAGAGAAGTGATGTTGGTTTTCTGGTGAAACTTCATAGTGTTGGGTGATCTAAACTTTAATTGAGGTGAAGAAGGGCTTTCTTGCAGGAGGATGATGCTGGGTCAGAACTATTGGTTGTAATCCTCTTGCTATTCTTGATATTAATAAAGCTATTCAAGTTTTCCTCCATATTCTTGTATGTTCGATTGTATATGCATTTGTGTGGTTAATACATATCCAGTCGTGTGTTATTTATGAATATAGAGCTCTGTTCTTCAATAGTATTATGCTGCTTTGATTCCACAGGTGCTCTGTGAAGCTGGGCAAATGAAGAAGAAGCAGTAAAGATCTATCAGGAAGGAGAGGAATCAAGTAAGGAACCAAGTGCAAGACTAAGGTTGGTGTCCTTTGTTCCACTCTTATCTATTTTTCATAAAGGAAAATGAACGTAGTCTTTACTTGTTTGTTTCTATGATAGCTACCAGTCTTAGTGGGAATAACAGCTCTGAGTGGACACTATTCCCGGTAACAAAATGGCGACTCTGCTGGGGAGCGAATAGATTTTTTGTTAGTCTATCTTTGTTTGTTTTATAAACTTACAGACGGAGCCTGAAGTCAAGCCAGCTAGCCTTCGAACTACATTTTTTATGCAAATGCAAAGTAGATCAATGTTGCTTCAGTCTATCTCTGGGTTTTGTTTATGAATTGAACAATCAATCTGTAAACGTTCTAATTGCCCTAAGTGGTGGCTCTAGTAACCTCCTTAGATCAACCCCTGTGATTTACATTTACTGAACATCACTTAATCGGCCTAAATCCCTGAACTGAACTACAAATTGTGAGCAAAGACTGGTTAAAAGTCTCGCACTCATACCATCACACCCTCCCTTCAAGGCAGTCTGTATGCATCACAATTCCCATGTGCAGTAGGTGAGATGCATACTGGATTCCCTGTGTGACAGGTGTGATGGTCAGGGAAGGTTAATTTTACCTTCAGACTTTGGTTTTTCTTCACTCCTTTCAGTTCTATTCAGGAGTTTTGTTGTCTGTGGTCAGTATATCTCTGTGAAAACCCCCTTCTCTTCAATCATTCCACCTCTATTGTGCAAAGAACTGTAAGTGTTTTTATGTATTGTGCGCCATTTTCAGTTCTCTTTTGCAAAGAAGTAGCATAGTCGAACTGTCGTTTCTTAATATGAAAGTGTCGTAAGTGTCGTTTTCAGTCATAGAAGAGAATCCCATTGTTATTGATAGTCGATTGTACTATTACTCTTGTATATCATTTGAATTAGTAGTTTTTAAAGTGTCGAAAAACAATTTTCATTTCGAAATTGCAAAGTCTCGCCCTTATCTTCACTTCATTTTGAAAAGAAATTTGTTAAGTATTGTCGCTTTGAAAATAATTCAGATTTTCACTTAGCTTTCTTATTGTCATTCATACATTAAGAAGCCTGAAAACAAATACATGCATTTGCATTTGCATTTAGACTACTTGGTTTGATTTAGGACAGTGCATTTAGTGTGTGCTCTGTGCTCTTTGTTGAAAGACTCTCAATTTTCTTTCCTTAGCAACTGGGATTTTCATTGCCAAAAGAAGATTAAACAGTTTTTTATCATCTTAGACTGCATTTTAGGAATTGTATACACATCACATGGTGAACCTGAAAGGAAAATTTTTAAACAAGATCAACTATAAAATAAATTTAATGAATCTAAAAAACGCTTTGGAACCTAACGCACAACATCTAGAAGTCTAAGCTAGAGACGTATTCCGGCGTCATAAAACCTGGTAACTGTTGTTTTCATTGTTGGTTAGGTGATTCCTCCACTTTGAGACAACAAGTGCCAATACGGACTTGTGCTCCCACGTACCATCGAGTATATATTGGGAGACCACAATAGGCTATATCCTTTATCCTTAGGAAGGCGTTTCTGTTGCCCTATTGATCGAAATGCACTGAACACAACATTCAGGAAGATTGACTGCCGTACCATAAAACATATTCCGCAGTTTTGCGATTGGTTTGGTAATCCCCTCTGCCTATATTTCCATAGAAGTCTCTTTCATTCCTTTTCAGACTCAAAAGAAAAGGTCCATCTGAGCACTTGTCACTTCAGGCTCATCAAAAATCGAAGGCGACTAGAGTCATCTTTTGTTTTTTCTCGACTCCTAAAAATTGAAAAACAAGTTGTGTCAAAGCATCTAAAATTCATTTAATTCAAAAACATTTTCCCCTTTTATTTTGAGTTGATCAAGTAATCTGCAATCGAAGAAGAAAGTCAACCAAAACCCCGTCGTTCGCGGAGACTTACGAGTTAACTGTCATTGACTCCGGAAGGGAAACCATTTCGGACAAAGTGGACTTGTTTGATCGGATCAAAGTCCCCTAGGTTGGTTGGAGTAAGTACTCTGACATCCTTAGAGACTTCGGTTACTCCGAACATTTCTGGTATCCCTGCCTCTACATTAGAAATTCCACAGCAACAAAAGGACATTACGACTGATCTTAGTGTGATGGTAAACACTTCTATTCCTGAACTGGCTCCATGTATGGCTGATTCGGAAGGTGTTACTCCCCAAACGTCTATTGCTGCAAAACTTATATCTTCTTTGGCACCAGAAATATTGTATGGACCTGACGGTCTACCTCTTCCTCCTGGATTGATTGCCATAGAAGAGATTGTGGAAGATCCTCCATCTAACACTCCAACGCAATTTGGAGCTGGGATTGCCCTGTATCCTTCTTCATCAGAAGATATTCTCCCGCCATCGGAAGTTCTTGAACAATCGCTAAGGAATATCTTGGATAGGCTTAATATGTCTGAACAACTGTCGACATCAAGGACTGTGTCACCCAACACAGCAGTAGCAAAAATTCCTGCTGCTACTTCGAAAATGTTCACCGGCATGCCATCTGTCCCAACCAGCTCTCAATCACTGGATGGAGTCCATCCAGGGGTTGTTTCGACAATATGGACTGTTCCCATTTGTTTGTCTAGAATTGTATCTGGAATCTCTTACATTGAGTCTCCATAAACTGATCCTTCACAATGTCAATTTGGGCAAACCGGTCCCCAAAGGCAAATCATTCCTTTGAGTACTAGATTACCATCGTATGGAGGGCCGTATACCCTTTCATTGCCTTCTTCGAAAGGACAACCATGCGAGAGTTCACAACACAATTTAGGTTATTCTAGAATTACAACTAGCAGTTGGGTGCCAATCCTGCCTCAACAACTAAGAGTTGTATACTCAATGCAACAAAGTTTACCTATGACAAATATCCCCACTACGCCAGCGATTGTGGCAGTATTGCAAGTACAAGCGTTGCCAATTGTATGCCAACCTCAAGTTTCTCAGGTTATAATGCAACAACCTCTTTTACCTACGACACGATTGCAATCACCAACTAGTGGAATGACAGGTTCAAATGGGGACCACCACCCCCCATCTTGGTTAAACAGTCAGTACTGGACAACAGCCCATGACTTCACAACCATGGCTGGCGCAATACCAACAACTGCAATTCCAACAAGCTTACCAAGGATATGAGCAACAAGTCTTTGCAAGTAATGGGCAACCGTATCAACCATATCATAATGGTTATGCCCATCAATCTTACCAAAGTTACCAACATCAAATGCATTATGCTGGTATGCAAAGACCAACTGCTCAAGCAATTCCATCTTATCCTGGGTATGCTCTGCCAAGCCTAAATCAATATTTTCCTTTTGTGGCAAATTTAGAGTTACCAGATCTAAATCAACTAACGAACGATCCAATTGCCTACGCCTCTTGGTGGCCGGTGATTCCACATAAACTTCCATCTGATATTCCTAAATTTAATGGAAATACGAGTGAAGACCCATCAGATCATGTCATGACCTTTCATCTGTGGTGTTCATCCAACACTCTTAATTATGATTCTATCAGGCTTCACCTCTTTCAACGATTGTTGACTGGTCCGGCAACAAAGTGGTATATCGAATTGCCTAGGGCTTCGTTTGATAACTTCAGTACCCTAGCCATAACCTTTTTAACCCATTTTTAGCTACCCATAAGGTACGAAACAGGAATTGAACTACTTACCAATTTCAAACAAACGACGGCCACTCACATATCTGATCATATTCATGAATGGCGATGTCAGCGTAGAATGGTAAAAGCGTTTGTTCCTGATCAGTTATTGGCTGAATGGTTTATTAAGTCGTTGTTACCTACTATTACAGAAGATGTGGCAAAGGGAGGAGTCATCACTGAAAAGCAAGTTATTGCTATCTAGACTTGATTTATACTTAGTCTAGCACGCTCTACGATAAAATCCCTGATGCTCCTAGACTGGAATTTTTCGTTCCTTCCCCTCCTAACTCAAACAAAGACTCTCATGCCGGCGATGGTGTGATAGGTGCGACAAGCACTAAAATGGTAAAGGCTACGTTGAAAAATGCCTGCATGGTTTCGAGTCAAAACGCAAATGAAGAACTTCCAGCCTCGGAAGTAAATGTCCTGTCGACAGGCAAAGGAAAAGAACGCAAGCAACCGGGAGGCAAGAAGAAAAAGAAAGGGAAGAAGAAGAACCAGGAGGAGTCATCTCCTAAAAAATCTTTTGCAAACCCTTCTGGGGATAAGAAACCAAAAATACCATGCCTAATATGTGCCGAGGATCACTGGACTAGAGAGTGTCCATATAAAGCTGAACTTAGAAAATTCTTCAAAAGTTCAAAAACCTCGGTTGTACTGACTGATCCATTTCCGAACCCAGGAATAAATCTAGTTGCTAGCGAAAATGCTTCCCCATCCCAATTGCTAATGTTGTCGGTTTCAAAGCAACTGAATGATGCTCTCATATCGACAAGGAATAAAGATTATGGGAATCCACAGATGTTGAACAACAAGGATAATGATCAACCTAGTAGTTCAACAACAACTTCGATCGAAGTTGTGCCACCCATCATTCCTGAATTAATGATAAAACCACCAAAGGGAGTAGTACACAAATCGACATTTAATCCTCATGCCATAGCAGCACAACACTATAATATAGTGGAGGATTTAGCCTAATCTCCCTCCGCGATGTCGACACTTGAGGTACTGCAAAATTGCCCCTCCCAAAAGCAAGCTTTATTATCAGCAATAGGTGGGACTGACCCAACGGATTCCAATCTTGTGTCTTTTAATCACAAAGGATACGACCCTCAGTTACCAGCTCAACTAGCTTTCCTCATTCAAGTGAAAGCCCTCAACAAAATTGTTCACAGAACAATTATTGATGAGGGGGCATCCACATGTATTATGTTGATGAGTTGCTGGAAAACTCTAAGGTCTCCATCCTTGTCACAATCATCGATGACATTAAAATCATTTGATGGACGAACATACACCCCGTATGGGATATTAAGTAACTTGCAAGTTGAACTGAGGGGAAAAACAATAGAAATTGATGTTGAAGTTATCGACGGAAACCTTGATTACAACATCCTACTGGGAAGACCGTGGATATATGCCATGGCAGCCTTTGTGTCGACCTACTTTAGGAAAATTGCATTTCCTTCCTAAGGAGGAATTACAATCATCGACCAACAAACATTTATCCCCAATAGTTTTCAAGTTACGAGAAGCATTCCGATGATCCATGGAAGCCCTAATGCACTTCAAAATATCGGAGTAGGCCTACTAAAAGACCCCATATTAATGGGAAATTTTACCCTACCGCCTCCAACCAATTTGGCGGAAGTAGCTAATGTGGGAACCTGTAATATGATATCTTCCATTCAAAAGATGTCAGAAAACGATGTTAAAATGGATCATTTGCAGGTATTGCCTCTAAACCCACTGGAAATATTATAGCAATCAATGTTATTAGCATGGGAGGCAAACCCGTATCAATGCTCATCAAGTGTTTGGATAGATAGGTCTAAGGAATATGGCACCCCTTCAGATACTTGGTCGCAAGTACACTCTACAGACGAAGGAATCGTTGAATCAATGATGATTGATGGGGCACCGTGGGAAGATTACCACCATTGTTCCCATCTTCTGAATTAGAAAGAAGATAATTCCAGCAACCTAGACCATCCTTTAGTTTTTGACTTTCTGTCGAATACTGTGAATATGGTGGATTCCAAGAGAAACCTATCCAATATTGAAGAGACTACCGCCATAAATATCTCAACCAAAACAGATGTTGTAGAGAATGTTCATGTCGGCAAATCTTGTTCTTCTTCAGAACTGGAAATATATAACACTCTCTTTCGCGAGTTTAGAGATGTCTTTGCTTGGTCATATGATGAAATGCTAGGTATTGACTCGAGCATAGTTGAACATGAAATTAAGATGTATCCAGATGTCAAACCAGTACGACAATGGCTACGGCAGGTGCACCCCAAGAAATCCATTGCCATCAAGGCGGAAGTTGAAAAAATCCTCCATGTTGGTTTTATTTACCCAGTTCCTCTGACTGATTGGGTATCGAATATTGTTCCTATGATGAAGAAACAAGGAACGATTAGAGTGTGCGTCGATTATAGGGATGTAAATCAAGCTTGTCCAAAGACAACTACCCTACACCCTTTATTGACCAGATAATAGACGAATGCGTCGGATGTCAAATCTTTTCATTTATGGATGGATTTTCCGGGTATAATCAAATAAATATCCACCCACAGGACCAGTCAAAGACTGCATTTATTTGTCTGTGGGGCACGTTCGCATATCACAAGCTACCCTTTGGTAAGAAGAAGGCAGGGGCAACTTTTTAGAGAGCAATGAAATATGCTTCCCATGACATCAAGAACATCATTCAACCATATCTCGATGATCTTCCAGCTCATTCACGAAAGTAGACTGATCATCCGCAACATTTGAGAGCGATATTTCTACATTGCCTACACTACAAGATACGACTCAACCCATACAAATGCGTGTTTTGTGTCAGTTCTAGTCGTTTACTTGGCTTCGTGGTCTCAAAGGACGAGATTCGTCTTGACCCATGTAAGGTTCAGGCAATCATTGATTTTCCTCCACCTTCAAACTTGCTTCAGATTCAGAAACTCCAAGGGAAAGAAAACTTCCTTAAGAGATTCATTCCAAATTACACCTAACTTGCTAAAGGTTATACTTGTCTATTGAAAAACGAAGTACCCTTCATTTGGGATCAAGTCATGCAAGCTTCCTTTGATGCTTTAAAGCAATCTTTAATAAAATCTTCATTAATGTATGCTCATGATTATCAAAAAGACTTTAACCTGTATCCGGCTGCAGCGAATACGACCATAACGATGGTTTTAGTTCAAGAGGATAATGGAATTGAACATCCTATATATTATTTAAGCCGAAACTTAAATGATATGGAAATGAAATACTCCTACGTTGAAAAGCTAGCCCTAGCAGCTGTTCAAGCGATACAGAGATTTCAACACTACGTCCTCTTCAGAAAAACTACCATTTTATCAGATTGCAACCCCTTGACTTATATATTGTCACGACAGTTGCTAGGGGGAAAATATTCAAAATGGATAGCAATTTTACAAGAGTTTCATATGGAATTCAAAAAATCCAAATCAAAGAAAGCCTTGGTATTCGCGGAGCTACTATGTGATCTCCCATCGTCATCCAACGATGCAACATCCGAAGAAGCAATCGTGGATGAAAATTTGTTTCTGATATCTTCAAGCAATCCGTGGTACGGAGATATAATCATCTATATCCAAACCCAAACATATAGGTCTAATACCTCACGCTCCGAACAACGATGGATTCGATACCAAGCAAAAGACTACATGATTGTCGGTGATACCCTTTACCGTTGTGGTATCGATACAGTTCTGCGGAGGTGCCTCACCCATGAGGAGGCCGAAAAAGTCCTGAATGATTGTCATTCAAGCACGTGTGGAGGGCATCAATCTGGATATGCTACGGCGCAAAAAATTTTGCAAGCAGGATACTTCTGGCTAACAATGTTCAAAGATTGCATAACCACAGTTAGAAGTTGCCATGCTTGCCAAATTTTTGATAGCAAAACAAGAAGACTACCCACACCGCTGCAACCAGTAGTTGTTGTTGGGCCATTCACCAAATGGGTCATAGATTTCATGACATGTAACCCCACCTCGGCCGAGGGGAATGGGTATATCATAGTCGTGGTAGACTATTTTACCAAATGGACCGAGGCGATGCCTACATTAAACAATAGTGGCGAAATGGCTGCCCTTTTCTTTTTTAATCACGTAGTCTCCAGATTGGGCATTCCACAGGCCATCGTCACAGATCATGGATCGCATTTTCACAATCACATGATGGTTGAGTTGGCTGCCAAATTAGGACTGTCCCATGACAGCTCTACTCCGTATTATTCACAAGCTAATGGACAAGTTGAGGCAATCAACAAAGTCCTAAAGCACATGTTGCAAAGAATGATCGGAGTCCATAAACGAAATTAGCACCTAATCCTGTACTCGGTCTTGTGGGCATATAGGACATCGGTAAGAAATGCAACCGGGTTTACACCTTTTCAACTTGTGTACGGTCTGGAAGCAATCTTACCAGTTCAGTGCGAAATCTCGTCCCTCAAACTCGCAGTCGACCTTCTCCCCGGAACTTTAGAAGAAGAGGCTCGTTTCTTGGAAATAATCCAATTTGGTGAAACCTGTCGCGATGCAACTTCGGCTAATGAAGCTCATAAGAAATAAGTCAAAGCATAGTTCGACAAAAATGTCAAACCTCGCGCCTTCTCAGAAGGTGACCTGGTCTTACTTTACGACCAGGAACCCGATAAGTTGGGAGCAGGGAAATTCAAATCGTTATGGATGGGTCCCTATATTGTTAAGCATGTATTAGCAAAAGGATCCTACAAATTGATGGACTATGATGGGATTCCACTGGCGCAACCTCGGAACAGGTTGTACCTCAAGCGTTACTATGCTTAATTCCGTGTAGTAATCCTTATGCTTTTGTTACATTTTTGTTTTCGTTAAGAGTAATTATTTTGGTTAGGTAATTCACTTTTTTGCATTCGTTGCAGATGTCGAACCTATTGGAATGATTTTTTGGATATGCCGACGGGGCGAGTCGTAGTTCATGGAACCTATCTTCTGCAGCATGGGCCATTTTCGATCCCAGCGGCGGGTTAGTAAGTTTCAGAGGGGTATGTGTTGGTCAGTCGACGAACAATATCGCTGAATATAGTGCGTTGATAGAAATCCTCTCTGATGCCATCACACATGGCATATGCAGACTTGTTGTTAGGCTAGACTCACAACTCGTCATTCTACAACTCACTGGTATCTATTCCGTATGGAATCCAGCCATCTATCGCATGTTCCTAAGAGTCAGGATTTTGGAAAGACAGTTCGATTTCATTCAATATCAACATATTTCTAGAAGTTTAAACACATTGACAGACTCATTGGAAAATTATGTGTTAGATAGACATTCGCGACATTTATAAAAGAGAAGCATCACATCAATATATGCAGCAGGATCATGTAACTTAACCAAAATAAAGCTCCGAAAATCAAAAATATATACATAACTGTTTGTAGTTTATACATAATGTTCTATAACCAAGAAAAAATCGGTCAAATGACCCAAACTCGAAATGCTAGGGGGCACCCTAGTCTAATGATGCTGGTGATAACAAGTCATTACCTGTGCAATCATGCGTAAAAGTCTAGTCCATCGACTCGGCACACCAGTAGTATGTCGCTGGAACCGCAGAGGCAGCTCGTCGGTCCTCACATCCAAGATACAAATAGTGAGACCCTCGACGTGATCCTGTAGTGATGAAAAAGTCTTGGCCACATCAAGGTCACGGAGGATGGCCCTCCCCACAGCCTCTCCTGCTGGAGCGGCCGCTAGTTCTCTCCGGCGTACTGCTAGTCGAACTAGTCCAATATCTACATGAGCACATGAGATTTGATTAGTCTTGATCAGAGAAAGCATAAGAACATTATAAGAACAATAAACAGAGATATGGTCAGAAGATTTACCCATAGCACCCCACTGCTTGCCAGTCGGCAGCACTAAATCTGGGTCACCCCGGAAATCCATGGCAGCATATGGAATCTTGGTGTCAACCATCTCCTGGTGATCGAACCACTCGAAGAAAGTATTAGAAAATGAAATCTGAGACTGGCTAGCATGTCGAGACATGAGGTCAACCCATCTCGGCATCCGTGTTTCAGTCAGTGGAGGTAGGCCAAGTGAGATGTACTGCAGATGCATCAGTGGGATCTTCTCCAAAGCGAAAGCGGTCAAAATAGAACCATAGCCGAAATTCTTGGATCTTCCACTTTTCACCTTGGTCAATTTTTCTTTCATCACAGAGAGTATTGCATCGTACACCTTCGGTTCAAGCCATTCCAAAGCATACTACATGTAAGACCTGTTAGCTATGTGAAGAGCCACACTACTAGCTAGTCTAGCAAAAGTGAACAGAATGGCCCTCAAGGGCCGATCAATGATATCTCGGATATTGATCTTGCCGTCCATACTTGGCTGAGATCCCTCTCTGCAGTGCTGGAAAATATACTCTCTCACGGACTCACCCCCGCGGGCGGGACCCGATAATGAGAGAGGGGCACCATGCCTCGATAAACCGGTCAAAAAATAGATGTCCACGACAGTCAAGGGGATCGATTTGCCCCTGATCTAGAACACCTGGTTGGTAGGATCCCAGGCATTGAGGAAATATTGCAACAAGTTGATTTGTTGCCTCATGCTAGAGATGTGAAGAAACTTCAACAGGCCACAGTTCCGCAATGCAGTTATTGTGCCTGGATCATGTAAAGCAACCATGTCCTCTTCTTCATGCTCACGTTCTCGCCATGTAACAGCCATTTTGCTCCAATGAATCTCTGAAAAACAAACAAGAGAAGAGTCAGGATCTTGATTTGGCAAAAAAAAGCAAAAATCTATGAGAAAGTTATGCAAAAAGTTTCCTCCTTATGCCCATCGCACCCCAACAGTGTATTGGGAGCAATGCATACTGACTAGCTAGTGAGAAGGCCAGTATGCATTGCACCTTTCAATTAAGGAAGGGTGCGATGGAGCTAGGCAAGTTGTTCAAACCCCATAGGCTCAACAAAGCAAGGAAACATGCTCGGAATTCAAAAAGAAAAGAATGCAATTGAAGAGCACAAGTTTAGCTCCTACCTATTCCACACGGTGTCAAGAATCGTCCACAAAATCTCTCGTAATCAACTAGTGAAAATCAGGGGGGAAAAACACCTCCAGAGCTCCAACAAACCAAGTTCAAATGAAAGGTAAAATGAGAGGTAAAAGTCACTTTTAAATTACCATTCACGTAATTCAAGTAAAGTATTAGTGTTCTTAACTCATTTATCAAGCATATGTTTTCATTTCTAATCGGTTTGATGAAGCAATTGAACAGGTAGTACAATCTTTGAAAGAACAAAATGCTAATGGTGAATCAAGGAATCAATGACCATTATCATGAGCAGTTTTAATGCGGAATTCAAGATCGTTAAAAAATAAACATAATCAATGAGCAAATGTTTCCCCCAGAGTTTAAGCTCATTAAAAAATGAACCAATTTTCCAGTAAATAACCATTGTGAATGCATTATCATCAGCTTTTGAGCCTTGGTCGTGTTCTCATCATCACCTCCACTCTATGTTTTAGCCGATCATTCGCCTCCATTTGATTGTTTACCCTTTTGAGGAACATCTGCAAAGAGTAATTCTATTAGCCATCCATGTGACACTGCCGTGATTGGAAAATTCCAAACTTACCTGGAATCAGCTGCTACCCGAAATCATCACTCGTTCCTCGAAAAACGAGTCTCCTTTAAGCTCTTTTCAACTGACTCGTAAAATATGAAAAGATTTCTGAGTGATTAGCCTCTCCGGCTCGTTAAAGTCATCGGAAGTGCTATCCCTCCTCTAGATTTTAATCTTTTTGGATTTGAGGGATTATTACACAAAAAGATCAAGCGCTTGTCTTGTTCAGCTCGTTAAAATTACCGAACATTCATCCCTTTCGTATTATTTTACGCTTTTTCAGACTCAAGGGATTATATGACGAAAAAAACCTTTGGAGTTTCCTTTCCGTCCCTTTCATACTCTCTAAAATTGAAAAGGACCGAGTTATCTTTGTCGTTAAACTCATTAAAACCGAATAGCGACAAACTCGTCCAAATGGACGAGAACGAGTTTCACTTTTGCTAGGCTCGTTAAAACATAGCGACAAGTTTGCCTAAAGGGAAAATTATAGAACAAGCATATGTTATCCTCCTCAAGCTTGACAAAAATAAAGAGGTACTGGTCAGAAATGACTGGGGAAAATTGGGAAGAATACTTGAAAAAACTTTATTGGTAGCAAGTTGCTCTTGAAAATGACACTTTCTCTCCGCATCCGAGTCCAGTTGGGTTGTTCTGTTCACTGGTCATATCACCGTTGGTCCATCACACCATCCATCTTTGGGGTTAACGCTACCAATCCATCATCAGTGTCGCCGATATGTTCAAGAGAAGTCACTCAGAGAATTCACCTGTGTCTCACCCACTACAATACATTCACGCTCCATTCTTTCATGACCACCACCCTGAACCCTATATCATCAGATCGTTTTAATCTCTAAAATCATTTGCTTCATTCCATGTTGTAGATGTGGGATTCATTAAGGCCCTTCTACGAAGGGTCACTTCTTGTTGACATCAGCTCATTATCCAAGAAGTCGACCTAGGAACAACCCTTTCAATACTTTGAAGCTTGCATGCCTCAATGGCAAGTTTCTCACTTTCGGCGACAAGTTTATATTAATGGCCTTTGAACGAGAGATTTTGCATGGTGTTCGATGCCAAGTCATTTTCCACACCGCACAAATTGTACTGTAGTACCTTGAGGGTCATTTTCATTATTGGTGATTCCTCTCACGCCTGTTAACAACTTACCTTATTGGCTAGTAATCAGGGGATGTCTTTCCATGATCAACTCCAGAACATTTTTTCACATGGATCGACTTGTACTCTGAGTGAAGATTGAACGAGTTTTGAAGACCCCGGATCTAGTTTCATCCATCTGGGCTGCGATATATTCAGGAATATAAAGACATCAAATGTACATCATTGCCAAACAGATGATCATCCAACTCAAAGGATGATGAGTCCGAATCATCAGTCTGCTACACAGATGATTGTCTGCCCTATGTACATGAGAATGAATTTATATAGCTGAGCATGGGAATGCCCGCCTCAGCTAGATCATGAAAAATATTATGAAGATAATGTATTGTATTGTATCTTATTACAAGTCGCCTCCCAGCTCGAAAAAACTTCAAATCCTCATGATAAAGCATTTCACCCGACATCAAAAGATTAAGGACCTCATGCTTTAGGGGGCAATTGTTATAGAAATTTTTGGGCACTGCAACCCCAATCATAAATGTCCATAAACTGAGGGCTCCTAAGTTCCTAAAATTGTTGCTTCACTACCTAAAGGAACAAGGTCAGCTGATTACATCATCTCCCAGAAGTTCTCCACAGAAACCTGCTCAGAAATGGTCAAAACTAGACCATACTGAATGCCAAGTGCAGAGGGTGTGATGCATATCACCTTCCCAATGTACAAGGTGCAATGCATACTGAATGGCCCCTCTGTAGGGTGTGTTGGGAGAGAATGGACAAATGGTAGAGACAGTTTGCTAGGTGGAAGATCGTAGAATCTTCCAAAAACTTCCCCTCTGACACTTGCGTCTCTGATTTTGACCAGGGATGAGTAAGAGATCATCAATATCCAAGTGGAATCAAGACCTATAAGAGAGAGGACACTAATCAAAATCCCAGAAGCTGACTCACCCCCTACAATCATCTATATATGGATCCCTCATTACAGAGATCTAAAGGTTGGAATCTTGTACCTTGTAGAGAAGTGTTGTTGGTTTTCTGGTGAAACTTCATAGTGTTGGGTGATCTAAGCTTTACTTGATGTGAAGAAGGGATTTCTTACTGGAGGATGATGCTGGGTCAGAACTATTGGTTGTAATCCTCTTGCTATTCTTGATATTAATAAATCTATTCAAGTTTTCCTCCATATTCTTATATGTTCGATTGTATATGCATTTGTGTGTTTAATACATATCTGGTCCTGTGCTATTTATGAACATAGATCTCTGTTCTTCAATAGTATTATGCTGCTTTGATTCCACAGGTGCTCTTTGAAGCTGGGCAGACGAAGAAGAAGTGGTAAAGATCTATCAAGAAGGAGAGGAATCAAGTAAGGAACCAAGTGCAAGACTAAGGTTGGTGTCCTTTGTTCCACTCTTATCTATTTTTCATAAAGGAAAATGAAAGTAGTCTTTACTTGTTTGTTTCTAAGATAGCTACCAGTCTTAGTGGGAATAACAGCTCCGAGTGGACATTATTCCCGGTAACATCCTGTGACACTTGCCTCTCTGAATTCACCTAGGGATGAGTAAGAGATCATGAATCTCTAAGTGGAACCAAGAACTATTAGAGAGAGGACACTAATCAAAATCCTAGAAGTTGACTCACCCCCCTAAAAACATCTATATATGGATCCCTCATCCCAGAGATCCAGAGGTTGGAATCTTGTATTTTGTAAGGAAGTGTTGTTGGTTTCTTGGTGGAACATCATAGTATTGAGTGATCTAAGCTTTTTATGAGGTGAAGAAGGGCTTTCATGCTGGGAGGATGACACTGGGTCAGATCAATGGGTTGTAATCCTCTCTTATACTCTTTCTATCAATAAGGTTATTCGAGATTTCATCCACATTCTTGTATGTTTGATGATATATGCATTTGTGTGGTTAATTATCTGGTCCTATATTTTTTATGATTGTAGATCTTTGTACTTTGATGGTATTATGTTGCTTTGACTTTATAGGTGCTCTTTGAAGCTGGGTAAGCAAGGAAGGAGCAGTGAAGATCTGTCAGAGGGGAGAGGGAACAAGCAAGGAACCAAGTGAAAGAATGATGTTGGTATTCTCTGCTTCTCTCCTATATACTTCTCATAAAGGAAAATGAAAGTAACTTTAGTTTGTTTGTTTCTAAGACAGCTACCCGTCTTAGTGAGACTAGCAGCTCTGAATGGACACTAGATTTCCTGATAACAAAATGGCGACTCCACTGGGAGCGAATAGCTTGTTTTCTTGTTTATATTTGTTTGCTTTATAAACTACAGATGGAGCTTGAGGTTAAGCCAGCTAGCCTTCGAACTGAATTTTCTATGCAAGTGCAAAGTAGATCAATGTTGCTTCAATCCATCTCTGGGTTTTGTTTATAAAATGAACAATTGATTTGCAAACATCCTAATTTCCCTGGTGGTGGCTCAAGTAACCTCATTAGATCAGCCCCTATGATTTGTATTTACTGACTATCATTAGCTCGACCTAAATCCCTGAACTAAGCTGCAAACTTTGACCAAAATCCAAGTTGAAGTCTCATCCATGGACCATCGCACCTTCTCCTCTTGGCAATCTGGATGCATCGCACCTCCCATGTGCAGTAGGTGAGATGCATCCCTGTTTCCCTATGTTACAAGTGCGATGATCAGATAAGACTGTTTCTGCCTCCAGATTTTGGTTTTTTCTTCACTCTCTTCAGCTTTATTTAGGATTTTTGTTGTCTATGATTAGTATACCACTGTGGAAACTCCCTTCCTTTGCATTATTCGACCTCCATTGTACAAAGAATTGTGAATTTTTTTATGTATTGTTCTCCATTTATAGTTCTCTTTTACAAAGAAGTAGCTTAATCGAACTAGTGTCTTTTGATTTGGAAGTGTCGCAAGTGTCGTTTTCAGTCAAAGAAAAGAATCCTACTATTCTTGATGGTCGATTACACTGTTACTCTTGTATTTGATTTGAATTAATAGTTTTTCAAGTGTCGAAAGCAGTTTTCAATTCAAAATTTCAAAGTGTCGTCATTGTCTTCCTTTCGTGTTTTGAAGTGAAAATTTTTAGTACTATCGCTTTGAAAAGATAATTCAAATTTGTACTTAGCATTATTTTTGTTATTCACACATTAAGAAGCCGAAAACAAATACATGCATGTGCATTTGAATTTAGACTACTTGTTGATTTTGATTTAGGACAATGCATCTAATGTGTGCTCTCTACTCTATGTTGAAAGAATATCGCTTCTATTTCCTTAGTAGCTAGGATTTTCATTGCAAAAAGAAGAATAAACGACTGTTTATCATCTTAGATTTCATTTTAGGAATTGTATATATACATCATGTGGTGAACCTTAAAGGCAAACTTCTTAAGAAAGATCAACTGTAAAATAAATTCAATGAACATAAAAATGCTTTGGAACCTAATGCACAACATTTAGAAGTCTAGTCTAGAGACGTATTACGGCGTCGTAAGGCCTGGTAACTATCGCTTTCATCGTAGGTTGGGTGATTCCTCCTCTTTGAGACAACGTGTGCCAATACGGACTTGTGCTCCCATGTACCGTCGAGTATATATTGGGAGACCACAATAGGCTATATCCTTTATCCTTAGGAAGCCGTGTATGCCACCCTATTGATTGTAATGCACTGAACACAACGTTTGGGAAGATTGAACACCGTACTATAAAAATGATTCTGTAGTTTTGCAATTGGTTTGGTAATCCCTCTATCTAGATTTCCAGAGTAATCTCTTTCATTCCTTTTTAGAATCCTTAAAGGAAAAGGTCCATCTGAGCACTTGTCACTTCAGGCTCATTGAAAATCAAAGGTGACTAGAGTCATCTTTAGCTTTTTCTCAACTCTTAAAAATTGAAAAATCAAGTTGTGTCAAAGCGTCTTAAATTCATTTAATTCGAAATCAATTTTTCCCCTTTATTTTGAGTTGATCGAGTAATCTGCAATCATGGAAGAAAGTCAATTGAAACCCCATCATTCGTGGAGATTAACAAGTCAACCATATTTGACTCCAGAAATGAAACTATTATGGCTAAAGTGAACTCGTTTAAGCGGATCAAAATCCCCTAGTTTGCTTGGAACTTGTGTTCCAACATCCTCAGGGACTCTAGTTACTCCAACCATTTCTGGTATCCCTGCCTTTACAGAAGAAGTTTCGCAGCCACAAGAGGACAATAGAACTGATCCTAGTGTAACGGTAAACACTTCTATTCCTGAACTGACTCCATCTACAGCTGATTTGGAAGGTGTTATCCCTCTGAAATCTGTCACTGCAGAGTCTATACCTTCTTCGGCACTAGAAATATTTTATAAACCTGACGGTCTACGTATTCCACCTGGATTGATTGCTATAGAAGAGATTGTGGAGGATCTTCCATCTAGTACTCCATCGCATTTTGGAGCTGGGATCACCCTATATCCTTCTTCATCAGAAGTTAGTCTCCCTTCATCGCAAGTTCCAGTAGAATCGCTAGGAAATATTTTGGATAGACTAGATATGTATGAACAACCATCGACATCCAGGACTATGCCATCTGACGCAGCAGCGGTAGAACCCCCTGCTGCTACTCCAATGATGTTTGTTGGCGTACCATCTGTCCCAACTAGCTCTCAACCACTAGATGGAGTCCATCTAGGGACTGTTTCAACAGTATGGTCTATTCTCGTTTGTTCGTTCGGAATAATATCTGGAATCTCTTATGTTGAGTCTCAACAAATGGATCCTTCACAACAGTATCAATTTTGGCAGCCCGGTCCCCATAGGCCAATATTTCCTTTGAGCACTGGATTGCCACCATATGGGGGGCAATATGCCCTTTCATTGTTTCCTCCGAGAGAAAAACCATATGAGAGTTCACAACAGAATTCGAGTTATGCTGGAATTACATCCAGCGGTTGGGTGCCAATACTGCCTCAACAACCAAGAGTTGTATATTCAATGCAACAATGTCTACCTATGTTGAATATCCCCACTACACCAACTATTTTGACGGTGTCGCAAGTACAAGCATTGCTTGTTGTATGTCAACCTCAAGTTTCTCAGGTCGTAATACAATAGCCTCTTGTCTCCATGACACAACCATTATCACCGATTAGTGGATCACTAACCGGAATGACCCAGGTTCAAACGGGTATTATTACCCCTCATCTTGGTCAAATAGCCAGTATTGGACAACAGCAAATGGCTTCACAACCATGGCTAGTAAAATATCAACAACCGCGATTCCAACAAGCTTACTGAGGACCTGAGCAACAAAGCTTTGTGGGTAATGGGCAACTGTTTATTCAAAATGGTCAACATCAATCATATCATAATGGTTATGCCCATCAACCTTACCAAAGTTATCAGTATCAAATACATTATGTTGGTATGCAAAGACCCACTTCTCAAGCGATTCCATCTTATCCTGGGTATGCTTCGCCTAACCTGAATCAACAGTTTCCCTTCGTGGCGACTTTAGAGTTACCAGATCTAAATTGGCTAACAAACGATCCAATTGCTTATGCCCCTTGGTGGCCAGCGATTCCTCATAAACTTCCGTCAGATATTCCTAAATTTAATGGAAATCCAGGTGAAGACCCATCGAATCATGTGATGACCTTTCATCTGTGGTGTTCATCCAACACTCTTAATGATGATTCGATTATGCTTCACCTTTTTCAGCGAACGTTAACTGATCTGGCAACAAAATGGTACATCGAATTGCTTAGAGCTTCATTCGATAACTTTAACACCCTTGCCACCACCTTTTAAACCCATTTTCAGTTACCAATAAGGTAAGAAACAAGAATGGAGCTTCTTACCAATTTCAAGCAGGCGACATCCACTCACATATCTGATCATATTCATGAGTGGTGACATCGTTGCAGAATGGTAAAAACATATGTTCCTAATCAGCTACTAGTTGAATGGTTTATTAAATCATTGTTACCTTCTATCACAGAAGATGTGGCAAAGGGAGGGGTCCTCATTGAAGAGCAAGTTATTGCTCGTGCACAATATCTAGACTTGATCTATACTCAGTCTGGCACGCTCTATGACAAAATCCTTGATGCTCCTAGATTGGAGTTTTCCTTTCCTCCTCCTCCTAAATCAAACAAAGACTCTCATGCCGGCGAGGGTGTGATAGGTACGACTAGCACGAAAATCGTAAAGGTTGCATCAAAGAAAGCTCGTACGGTTTCTAGTCAAAATGCAAATGAGGAACTTCTCGCCTCGGAGGTAAATGTCGTGTCGACTGACAAAGGAAAAGAACTGAAGCAACTAGCAGGCAAGAAGAAAAAGAAAGGGAAAAAGAAGAAACAAGAGCAGTCGACTCCTGAAAAATCTTTTGCAAACCCTTCTGGAGAAAGGAAACCAAGTCATTCATGTTTTATATGTGATGAGGATCATTGGACGAAAGACTGTCCACATAAAGCTGAGCTTAGAAAATTCGTCAAGGGTTCAAAAACCTCAGCGGTATTGATTGATCCGTTTCCAAACCCAAGTTGCTAGTGAAAATTCTTACCCATCCCAAGTACTTATGCTGTCCGTTTCGAAACAACAAAATGATGCTTTGATATCGACAAGGAATAAAGATTATGGGAATCCACAGCTGTTGAACAACAAGGCTAATGATCAACCTTGTAGTTTGACAACAACTTTGACCGAAGTTGTGCCACCCATCATTCCTGAGCTAACGATAAAACCGCCAAATGGAGTAGTACACAAATCGACATTTAATCCTCGTTCCATAGTAGCAAAAAAATATAATATAGTAGAGGACCTGGCCCAATCGTCGTCCGCTATGTCGACACTTGAGGTACTGCAAAATTGCCCCTCCCAAAAGCAAGCTCTATTATTAGCAATAGGTGGGATTGACCCAGCGGATTCCAATCTTGTGGCCTTTAATCATAAAGGATATGACCCGCAGTTACCAGCTCAACTCGCTTTCCTTATTCAAGTGAAATCTCTCAACAAAACTGTTCATCGAACAATTATTGATGAAGGGGAATCTACACGTATTATGTCAATGAGTTGCTGGAAAACTTTGGGCTCACCACCCTTGTCATGATCATCAATGACATTAAAAGCATTTGATGGATGAACATACACTCCATACGGGATTTTAAGTAACTTGCAAGTCGAATTGAGGGCCAAAATAGTATAAATTGATGTTGAAGTTATCGATGGAAACCTAAATTACAACATCCTACTAGGAAGGCCTTGGATTTATGCTATGGCTACTGTTGTGTCGACATACTTTAGAAAGATCACATTTCCTTTTCAAGGAAGAATTACAATCATTGACCAACAAACCTTCCTCCCAACAGTTCACAAGTTACGGGAAGCATCCCGATGATCCATGGAAGCTCTCAATCACTTAAAAATATTGGAGTAGACCTCCTA
This sequence comes from Pinus taeda, assembly GCA_000404065.3. Lineage (NCBI taxonomy): Eukaryota > Viridiplantae > Streptophyta > Pinopsida > Pinales > Pinaceae > Pinus > Pinus taeda. The sequence continues at coordinate 1,680 of APFE030926976.1, read as the reverse complement.
CAAGACCCTACATTGATGGGTACTTTTGCTCTACCGCCTTCAAGTAATCTGGCGGAAGTATCCACGGTGGAGACCTACAATATGATATCTTCTATATCTAAAAGATTCAGAAGATTCCCGAACATTTTGTCAACATGGATCATCACCATTTTAGAAATATTGTAGAAATAAATTTTCTTGGCCTGGGGGGAAAACCCAAATCAATGCTCATCAAGTGTTTGTATAGATAGGTCTAAGGAATATGACACCTCTTCAAATCCTTGGTTGCATGTACATTCTACATAGGAAGGAATCATTCAATCAATGATGATAGGAGAGGCACCATGGGAAGATCACCACCATTGTTCCCATATTCTGAATTACCATGAAGATTATTCCAGTGACCTTAATCATCCTTCAGTTTTTTATTTTCTATCAAACACTGTAAATACGATAGATTCCGAGGACAGTTCTTATATCGTGTCGACCTCGTTAAAAAATGAAACAAGGATTCATGAGGATAGTTCTTTTAATGTGTCAACCTCATTAAAAAATGAAACAACTCCCATTCCAACCACCTCGTTGAATGCAATGAAGCTTGGGGGGCATGCACCTTGATTTGCGTCACTATGCTGGGGGCATGCGAACTTATAAAAAGCATAGTTTTTTGTTTCAAGCTTGTGTAAACATGAAATCGAATCTGAGCAGTGTTACTGCAGGGTTCAAGCTCGTTAAAAAATGAACCTGCCATGAGCAGTGTTACCACATGGTTCAAGCTCGTTAAAAAATAAACTTGCCATGAGCAATGTTACTACAGGGTTCAAGCTCGTTAAAAAATAAACCTGCCACGAGCAGTTTTACGCAAAGTTCAAGCTCGTTAAAAATTAAACCTAGCAATGAGCATATGTTCCACCATAGTTTAAGCTCATTAAAAAATGAACCTACCTTTAGAAAATAACCATTGAAAACGCATTATCATCAGCTTTTGAGCCTTGGTCGTGTTCTTACCATCACCTCCACTCTATTTTAGCCGATCATACGCCTCCATTTGATTGTTTACCCATTTTGAGGAACAGCTACGATGAGTGATTCTGTTAGCCATCCTCTTGACACTGTTGTGATTGGAAAGTTCCAAAACTTACCTGGAACCCGTTGCTACCCGAAAATATCACTCGTTCCTCAAAAAACAAGTCTCCTTTAAGCTCTTTTCATCTTACTCATAAAATATGAAAAGATTGTGGAGCAATTGGCCTCCCCAGCTCGTTAAAATGATCGGAAGTGATATTCCTCCTCTCGATTTTAATCTTTTTGGACCTAAGGGATCATTACACAAAAAGATCGAGCGCTTGTCTTGTTCGACTTGTTAAAACTATAGAAAATTCATCCCTTTCATATTATTTTATACTTTTTCAGACTTAAGGGATTACATGACGAAAAAGGATTACTAGAGTTTCCTTTTCATCCCTTTTTAGACTCTCTAAAATTGAAAAAGGACTGAGTTATCTTTATCATTAAACTCATTAAAACCAATATCGACAAACTTGTCCATGCAGACAAGAACGAGTTTCACTATTGCTAGGCTTGTTAAAACATAGTGGCGGGTTTGCCCGAAGGGCAAATTATAGAACAAGCATATGTTATCCTCAAGCATGACAAAAATAAAGAGGTACTGGTCAACAATGACTGGGGAAAAATTGGGAA
>APFE030926966.1:74192-87042 GCA_000404065.3 Pinus taeda | reverse complement strand
ATCTCCGTTTGACGCGTATGATAGCTCGTTAGAAAGATCTATCCGAGAACTACCATTGTTGGAATGGGAAACATCGGTCCATTCCAAGGATCCATGTTGCCCCTCGATTCCCCAAAAAAATGTCGTTTAGGGCCTCAAAACGGCTTCGGAAGTTCGAGACCCGAAAAACTGCTAAAAATAGTAAGTTGTGCTACAATTAAGGAAACTGAAAATGCTGAGAAAGACAATGGTGGGGGTCTAGGTGGACTTGGCAGGTGGCCACCAATATCCACCTGGATCATAGCCATTGGACTCTTAGTACAACATCAGCACCACCCATTGGAATGGAAATCATTGAGCTATTCAATACATGTTCTCCCATGGATAGCTTGATATTATAGCACTTTTTAGAGCAATTTATGGTTCCTCCACTTGCAACCATCACTTGAAACTCTGGTGCTGGATATAGGAAGCAATTTAATTCCTTGGCTATCTTACAATGAATAAAATTATGGGTACTGCCCGAATCAATCAACACTATTACTTTTTCTTCTTGATCTATCCTTCTATCTTGATAGTTTGAAGAGTGGTATTTCCATCCAATGCATTACAAGATATGGTCAGATTCATTTATTGTTTTTCTAGGGTTTTTTCCTAGTGTATATCATCTTCTTTTGATGATTCTTATTCCTTTTCTTCCTCCTCTTCACAATCTATGTAAAATAATTTATTCTCAGCACACTTATGACCTTTAGTGTATTTTCTATCACAACTATAGCAAATCCCTTTTGCTCTTTTTTCTTCCAATTGTTGTGGTGTCAACCTTGTAGGTTGTGGAAGGCTAGGGGAAACAACACTTCCCTATTTATAGTTGTGAGTGGTAGGCTTCCTTGTTGCCATAATTTTGCTTTCCATTTTTCTTGCCAAACTGAATGCCTTCTCCAATGAATCGAGTTCCCGGAGAACCTTATGTTGGATGTTATCCTTTAAAGTCCCTATGAACACATCAATCCTATGCTCCTTTGGAATATTTTTTACCCTTATATTCAATTTTTGGAAGTCCTCAATGTGCTCCATCATTGAACCCTTTTGTTTGAGATTTATCAGTTGGCTAAAAAGGGTGTTGCTTTTTTAATCCTAATATTGTGCTCTCATTTATTTCGTCAAATTTATGAGAGAAAAGCCATGGATACCATACAAACTGATTCAGTTCCAAATATAAAGTTGCGATGCGTACCGTTTGTGTGTTTTGCACATTATGGAGATCGAAATATTGCTCCATTTGTAGTATCCATGTTACAGGATCATTTCCATCAAACTTCCTCATATCAATCTTTGGAACATGGTGGGTCTTCAATCCAATGTTAGAGTCTATGAAATCATGATTAACATTTATTTGTTTCTCTTCATGAGTTTCCTTTACTACCCTTTCACCTTTAGTAAACATTTATTGTAGCAACTTTGTCAAATCTGTCTTCAAATCTTCCATTTTTCCTTCCATCTTAGCTTCCACACCTTTCTTTAAACCATCCATCTTAGCTTCTGTTACTTTTTGTGAGAGTGAAATGTGTTTTACTTGGTCTCGTAATTTTGATATATCATGTTGCATTTCTTCCTCTTCTTCATGAGTCATGCTAGAGATTTCAGGTTGCTTACTAGGTGTTTCCATTTTCTTTCTTTGAGGCATCAATTAATGATAATTATCCTTCACTATGCCCTTTGAATTCCTTAAAACTAGTTTTTCAAACCAAACTTATGCAAAATTAAAAAAATTAAAAAAAAAACTACACACCCTTTTTCACTTTGTAGGAGCTCAATATTGAATCTGATGTATCTCTGAAATTTTGGATCTCCAAGTTCCAAAATAACTGTAGTTTCCCTTTGAGTCCTCTTTCGTATGCCACCAGTCTAATCAAAATTAGATTCTCCAAGAAGGATTTATGCCTAATTTCCCAAGATGACCTGATTATACACTTTGAATAGAGCGAACTTGTACAAAGTGCCACGTGTCATTGTTTCAACCTTCAGACCTGAAAATGATGCAAAGTAAACTACAGTCTGTCCTCTTTCTATAACTTCTTATGAAATTTAAATCTGAAACTTCACAGAAAAATGTTATGGCGAAAATTCCACAATGACCTGTTTGGAGTAGTGAAACCCTAGAATCCAAAGCTCTGATACCAAATGTTATGAACTAGCTCACAAAAATATAGAAAAGATAGATCAAAGACTTCAAAATTAGCCTCTTCGAGGGGGAAACCTCCTTTACATTATAGAAATGAATAGTTCTTGGATGATACAAATGACTAAGCCTCCTTTTTATATATAAGAGTTTAAGGGATCACAATATAATCAAAGTTGACATAACAATAATAACATGAGGGCACAACAATAACAATAGTGGGCTTCTATGGGGCACACTAACAACAATGTGGGGACAATAGGATAACAATAATAACAATAAGGGCTACAATGAAAATAGTAATGGGGGAATCACTAGTATTATATAAGGGACCTAACATAAGGAAACTGAAAGAAACAATGTTGGGGGTCCAAGTTGAATAGGTGGGTGGCCTCCAATATCCACCTAGATCATTCCTCCCCTTCTTAGGAAGCAGTGGTCCCCAGTGTGTTGAGTGCCTCCATGAGATGAAGAAAATTCTTCTAAAATTGGTCTCTGGTGAGCCACTTCACCTAGTGCAGGAGCTAGCCAACTTTCACAACTCAATACAGTTGGATCTTCTATTGCCGAGTGTTCTTAATCTATGTGTCTATTATATGATCAGTTATGGCATGTTCCATGTAGTCTGGGTTGAGCTTTGTTGGTGTTATTTTTTCTGCATCTGATATGTCCAACAATGGTGGAAAGTATTGTTGAAGGTGGTCCACATTAAATATTGGTTGTAGGCCGAGGAATGGGGGAATGTTTAGCTTGAAATATTTTTCTCCCATAGCATTAGTGATGGTGTAAGACTCGTATCATAGTGTTCGAAGCTTTTGATGGGCTCCAACAAGGCGTTCTTTCTGCATATGCAACCAAAATTTGTCACCCACTAGAAACTTATGTGGCACTTGATGTTGATCATGTCGCTGCTTGTACTAAGCGTTGGACTTATCCAAGATGTCATGCACCTATTGGTGGATGTGCTAGATACATTCAATAAACCCAGTTGCTTTATCAACCTCAAAATGTACATGTGTGTATTTTTTTCTGTAGTCACATGAGGCATGGCAATATCAACCAAACACAACGATTGAAATCTCAAACCCACTTGAAAGGGGTTGCGCCCAGTCAAGCTATGGAGAGTTTTGGTATAGCTATGTTGCACATAAGGAAGGTTCTCATCGTAGGTTTATGGATGCTTGGAGTTGTACATGCGTAGAATGTGCACTATCATTCTGTTGACAACCTCTGTATGGCCATCAGCTTGGGATGGAATGTAGCCAACTTGGTGAGATTTGTTTCCAACAATATATAGAGGCTTGACCAAAATGTGCTCAAGATCCTGCTATCCCGATCTAATATAATGGTCTATGGGATCCCAAAATTTACCCACACTCATTCAAAGAATAGTTTGGCAGTGTCCTCTTCTATGATACTCTTCTTGCAAGTTTTCAACATAACCATCTTAGAAAATGTATCCACGACCACAAACACATAGGCATTACCATTCTTGGTAGAAGGGAGGCCCGACTGGTAGTCCATGGAGATGGATTCCCATGGTTGGATGGGAGTATGAAGAGGAGTGTACAGGCATTGCTTCTTGATGGTTGGCTTGGTCATGGCACAAGTAGTGCAAGATCTTATATATTTTTCGATGTTTTGTAAGAGTTTTGGCTAATAAAAATACTTTTGTAGTATGGCCATAGATTTCTCCACACTAAAGTGTCATGCGACCTGACTATAGTGTGCCTCCCAAATAAGCTTGGCACACTCGCTTGAAGGAACAAAAAGGTGGACCATGTAGCATAATAATGCATCCTGGAGGTGGAAATCTGAAACTTGCTTGCCACCCACTAGCATCTGGTATGTGGTGGTGAACTTTGGATCATTTTTGTATAGATATGACCATCTGGATGTCTCATGGCCACAATATTTGAGAATATTAGATAGTGCTACAACTACGGTTCGAATGAGGCAATCTACAACATGATTAGTGTTGACCTTCTTGTATTTAATGTTCAAGTGGAATTATTGCAAATATGTACACCACTTCTGATGTCAATCATTCTACAACTTACCTTATGTCTATATAAACTGAAGAGGTTAGTGATCTGTGTGGATAACAATCTCCTCCCCCAGAATGTAATTTTACATTGTTGGCATGCCTACACAATAGAATACATATTTTTATCATAGGTGGGGTATTTTTGAATTGTATCGGAAAATGTCTCATTTTGATAGGCCACTGGATGCCCTTATTAGAGAAATTATGAGCTCTAAAATGAGCCTCCCAAGGAATATTACAAAATAATAGTGGAAATAATAAAATAAGATTAGATTACCTCATCAAGTTTTGGAGCGAAAAAAATAAAAAGCTACTTTTTCAACTTATCTCCCTAAGATTTTACTCAAATTTCGAGTGGGAACACTCATTGGATGTAGAATTTAATTTTTCATCCAAGGAGTACCCATATCACACACTTTCAATGGACCCTAATACATGAAAAATGTGAAATAAATGAAAAGCATGATTGCAATCACGTTTTTCAAGTATTTAACATTTTTCATGTAGTAGGGTCCATCAAAACTATGTGATATAAGGACTCCTAGATGAAAAATTAAATTTTTCATCCAACAAGTTCTCTCGCTCAAAATTTGAGTAAAATCATAGGGAGATAAGTTGAAAATATGAGTTGAAAAAGTAGTTTTTTTATATTTTTATTTTATTTTTTTATCTTTTTACGCATCCCCCATGGTTGACATTATCATATTTAATTATACTGGTTCTTCTAAAGTTGATTTTTGTTGTACATTTTTGTTTTGAGGCCCATATTTTACCTCAAAATTTCTCTAATGTGTTGGGTGAGAACTGCACCTATAACATAGTCAGATGTATCTGCCTCAATTCCAAATGGTTGTTGCAGGTCTAGAAATGTGAGTATTGGTGTAGAGAAAAGGTGGTGATTCAACTCAATGAATGCCTTCTATTTGGACTTGGACCAGGAAAACTTTGCTTCCACTCTGCCCTTGGTAACCTGACTCAAAGGCTGAGTGATATGAGAGAATCCCAACAAGAACCTCCAATAAAAATTGTCAAGACCCAAAAAGCTGCAAAGCTTTGTTAGAGTGGTTGAGGTTGGCCAATCCTGAATGAATTGGATCTTAGCTAGAAACACATGCACACCTTGATCATCAATGGTATAGCCCAGATATTGGACCTGGCTCATGCCAAAGGTGAATTTCTCCAAGTTGGCTCATAGTTTTTGTTGTCACAAAATTTGAAGGACTTTTCAAATGTGTTGCAAGTGCTCTTCCAAACTCTTGTTGAAGATGAGGATGTCATCCAGATATACAACTGCAAATAATTTGGTGAAGGGCTGCAATATATCATCCATTGGCCTCATGAAAGTGCAAGGGTATTTGTCAACCTGAAAGGAATTACCAACCACTCGAAAAGGCCCTCTTTGGATTTGAAGGTGTTCTTCCATATATCTGTGGGGTTCTACTAGAACCTTATGATAACCATACTTCAATTCAATCTTTCTAAAATACTTGGCCCCCTTGAGATGGTCAAGAAGGTCATCAATCCATGGGACTAAATACCTGTTCCTAACAATGATTTTGTTCAGTTCCCGATAATCAATGGAGAGCCTCCAAGTTCCATCCTTATTCTATAAAAGTACAATCGAGCTCCCACAAGGTGAATAACTTGGTCGGATGTGCCATTTTTGTAGTAACTCCTGGATCTACTACTTGATTTCTTCATTTTCTATAATGGAGTGGTGGTATATCATCTCATTGGGAAAAGGTGCTCTGGGAGTCATATTGATCAAATGCTTGACCTAATAGTGAAAATGTACCCTTATGGGTGAGGAGAATATGTCCCTATATTCTTCCACAACCTTATCCTCCCACTTCTGCGATGTGGAGGGACCCTTCTCAGAGGCCATGGATGTGGCCACTATCTTCCCCTTACTTTGAGACCAAATCAAAAAAGAAAACAAATTCCCTGTTCTGGGAAATGATTTTACTACATTACTTGGTAGAGATCAAAGAGATAGCGTAAGTGAGGTTACCTCTGGTATCCTATATAACTTATTTCCTAAAGTCATAATAATAGTGTGAGGCCTGGAATCATACATAGCATGACACTTCCACAAGTATGGTTGGCCTAATAACACATCACAAACTTCAAGAGGAGCAACATCACATGGTACCTCATCTCTGAAGGGCTTGATGTTGTAGGGAAGGTGACACTATTGGCTGACACGGAGATATCATGCTTGGTGGATCCACCTGATGATGTATGGTTGCAAGTGTGGTGTGGTCAGTAGGCCCAACTTCTTAACAAACTCTGCTGAAATGAGGTATTTTTGGCTCCCATTATGGATGATGAACTATAGCAAAGAACCCTTCACCTACATTTATGTGTGGAAGAGACTCTCCCCCTCCTCTATAAGTTTAGGCTCAACCTTCTAGACCTTAGTGGTGGCAATGATGGCACTAGGTTCTATATTAATAATCTACTTCCACTTGTCATTCCCCTTATTGAGTTTTGGCTAAGAATCAAAACATGCATCAGAATCTGAAGCTTTTAGCTCAACCACCAATGACTACTTGGTGCGACATTCATTTGTGTTGTGAGTGGGGCTCTTGTGGAACTCATACCACTTTTTGTGTCCTTCTTTGTCTTCATGGTGCAATTCTTTACTTGCAGCTTCGATGGGTTGTCCTGGGCCACTCCACCTTGGTTCTTTCCTTTGTTCTTCGATTTGTGGGTGCTCTTGCCCTACTTCTAAGTCGCATATCTAAATTCATGCTTCCTTTTTTTAAATTTTTGTTCAATCTTGGTAGGATACTGGTATGTTGCACCAAGCAAGGAAATTTCCATGAACTCCATTTCTTCTTGAATTTATTTGTGTAGATAATCATGGTACTTAGAACCAAATTTCACTCAAAGCCTTTAATACCTAGCTTTTTGCATAGAGTATGAACAATATATATGAACTCATGCACATCTTGGTACCTTTCTTGCCCTAATGTGGTCCATTGTATGTACTTGTCTTCATAGATCCCCACTGGGTAATACTTTTCCTTAACGACATCTCGAAAAGAGTTCCAAGGGGGTGTGACTATAAACAGAGAGGGTTCCTCATGCCTTATCTTGCAGTAAGTTTCCCACCAATCCTTGACATGCGGAGTAGCCTTAAGTAGTGAAAAATGTAATCTTCTCCCTATCAGAGAAATTATGGACCAGAAATAACCTTCCAGCATATGCAACCATTTATCTACAACATCTTCATCTATTTGACCTTTAAGTATAGGGATATCAAAGTTAACTTGTACCTTGAAGGTGGCAACAACTCCAAAGTGACTGTTGGATGAAGGTGTGTCGCATGTGGGCATCTGTTGAAGGATCTGGGCAAAGTTGTCCATCATCTCGTTCCTTTGTCACTCGAGGGCTTCTTCAAGCAATAGATGATAATATCTCATGCTCCCTCATCATTATTTTCTTCCACCATGGGAGGTCATCAGTGTCGGTTGGGATGGTCTTACAATGGCTCAACCAATTCAAGTCCCAACTCCTTATACCCGGACCTTGTTGGGGACATGCACCGAGAAAAAATAACCCACTTTAATGCCACTAATCCATATTTATGAAGGAACAAAATGAAATACAGATGTAAACAGAAGCACATAGCTACAATGAAAACATAACTTCAATTCATTAATAACATAGTTACCAATCAAATGAGAAAATTACCTAGCACCTGTTTTTTTGACGTAGCAAAAAATCACATGATTTTGAAAAGTGATAATTTAGAATACACCTTTTTTTTAGCATATTTTTGGCACTTTAAATTTTCTTATGAATATTTTCTTTAAATGTTAGTGTTTTTCATGTTGATTTCGAAAAGTGTTGATAAAGCATCAACCCCTTTTTTTGGAGCATATTTTTAACACTTTAAATTTTTTCTATGTATCAAGTATGAACATTTCTTTGAAAATGTTAGTGATTTTCACACTGATTCTGAAAAGTGTTGATGCAGCATCAACCCTTTTTTTAGAGGACTTATTTTTTACACTTAAAATTTTCTAATGTATCGAGTGTGGATATTTTTTTTTTAATGTTTGTGATTTTCATGCGAATTTTGAAAATCATCGTTTTTTTTAAAGCATATTTTTTACACTTAAAATTTTTCGATGTTATAAGTATGCACAAATTTTTTTTAAATGTTGATTATTTAATAATTGTTCAAATTATCTTATTCCTCTTCTTGTTTTTCTTCCTAAGATGTTTATGTTTTTAAGGGGTTTCAAAATATTTGTTTTTTGTTTTTTCGTTTTTTTTGCAATGATTTTCATAATGATTTTTCTTTTTGCAAAATTTAAAAAAAAATTGACATTAATATTTTGAGGTTAAAATTTTTTATAAATTTGTATTAGTGAATTAATACTTTAATACCTAAAACATAACATTACTAAAATATCTAATTTAAAAAACACATATTCATATACCAAAAAAACAAAAAACATTAACTAATTACAAATAAACAAACCATTTTTAAAATACAAACTGAAAACCTTATATATAATATAGTATATATATTATATATAATATATTAAAAATTAATAATTATATTAAAAAATAATAACCATAAAAATAAACGTAAAAAATATAAATTAAAATTTAAAATAGAAAATAAAAAAAATAAAAAACCAGGTAAAAATATAAAATATAATCATCATAAAAAAAAACAATTAAAAAATATCAATAAAAAATAAAAAAAAATTATAATTTTTTTAAAAAGTCAAAATTAAATAAAATAAAAAATTTAAAAATATAAATATATATAATAGAGATATAGATATATAATTATATATATATATATATATATATTATATATATATAATAAATATATATATAATTTAAAAAATATAATTAATAATTTTTTTCAAAAAAATAAAAATAACCATTAAAATAAAAATTTAAAAAAAACCTTTTTATCAAAATTAACAAATAAAAAAAAAAAATTAAAAAATAAAAAATTGATTTAAAAGTTTGAAAATTGTTATAATTTTTATTTTTTATTTTTTTTTGAATTAAGACTAAATCTATTAAGAAAAGACATATGGTACAATCAGAGCTTGCAAAGAAGCAAAGCTAAGGAGCAAGGGACCCGAAAATGATATGATCAACCTCGGTCCCAAAAACAACCACTGTCAAGCAAAAGATAACTGAGAGGACAGAAAGAACAAGCTGGTCTAGGGAGTCTACCCAGCATGGGCAGAATCTTCCAATTTGCATTTTTTTCCTTTCTTTTTGCTGACTTTGACCCAACCATTTTGATCTCGCTGGACCGGAACTACTTGCATACTGTTCTGAGCTAGAGGAGACTCCTTGTCTGAATCAGAAGGCAAAGACTCATGAGAACGTTTCTGCGAGAACAGAGGCGTAGAAGGATCCATGGCACGGGCTGAGGGCGAGTCCTTCGGTTGCTCCAAATTCTCCTCGTCCACTTCAATGTCCTCCTCATCTGAGCTAGAGGACTCTATGTCATCCATAGGGGGTCTGTCACAAGGTTTCCAACTCTTGGATTTGGATTTGCGAGTGATATTCTACTTTTTGTCGAGGAACGCTGCACATGTGTTCTGGAGATGCCCTGTCTGATGGCAATGGCGACACCTGAAGGCTATATTCTCATAGTCCAAAGTTTGCGTCCAATGGAAGTCCCCGACTTTGAGGATGATCTGATCTGGCAGCCCTTTACTGATGTCTATTTCTGCACAAATTCTGCCATAGGTGTATATTCCTTTCTCCCCCCTTGAGGTATATGTTGCCAGGAAGCGGCCTAGGGTGTCTCTGATTCCTTGAAAGACAGCAAAATGCCATAGATGCGCAGGGAGATTTGGAAGCCTAACCCAGATAGGAAGCTTGGAGATGACCGCAGTGGAGGGGTCAAAGTCTGGGAACCAGGGGGAGAGGAAAAGTCCAGCTGATCCCCAGAACCAGGGGCCCCCCATTAAGGCTTTCTGATAATCTTCGTTGAAGGCAAAGGCTATAATAAAGAAGCCTTTCGAGCAGCAGAAGACTTTGCAGTTGCTGGTCCAATTAGAATGGATCCACTGGTATAGATCAGCAGTGCGGGGCCATAGGCCATTAAATCTGCAAATGAGCGTTGTTTCTGCAAATGTCTGGTATTGACCATCCAAAGATGGATGAGAGATTTTGATGGCAAGGGTTTCCTCCATTTTGTCCACCAAAAAAGGTTTGGGAGCCTCGGCAGATTGGGTAGACTTCTTGGCAGGCTATGCATGTACTACATCTTTGTAGGAAAAACCTTTATAGGCAGAGGATTGCCCGACTGCACCTCCCCTTAGTCGAAGTGATAGGATCACTATGGCATTTATTTCAATATTATAAAAGGAAAGAGGCAGATTGTTATCAAGCTGCTTACCAACAAAGAGGAGCCGCAGAAGGGAGGAAGGGATCCCCAATCTCTGTTCGGGAATCTTTGAGAGATGGCGCACTATGAAAGACAGCTGGACCCCAAGGAGCAGGGTTTTGCCTGTCAGAAGACTTATTTGAATCTGAAATCTCGCTTGCTGGAGATGAATAAGATCTCGGCTGCCTGAATGAGGAATCGAGGTTACACACTCATCCTCACTATCTGGGTGCTGAAGATGGACAGTCCTGCTATCTGGGCGATGAAGATGGGTTGTCCTGAAGTCATCCTGAAATAGATTCTTCATTTCCAAATGGAACCCCTGCAATGTCATCAACATAGAGTTCCTTAGCTCATGTATCAGTGCGATCACGTCTTTACGGAGATAACTGTACATTTCTGGACGGATCTCGCCTGACTCTGTTTTGGGTTGGGCCAGGTCATTAGCAACATGACTCCGCTTACATTTCAACTCGCATATTTTACCATTTTTCTCCTTTTCATCCTCTCGCTGGTATCTACAACGTTTAGCTGACGATAGCTGCTGCTTCCGCTGCTTCTTCTCGCCTTCCTTTCGCTGGCCCGTTCTTGTGGAGTTCGGGGAAGCCATGGCGGCCGAACAGAGTAGGGTTTCGGGGATCGCAAAACCATATAATCCCATATTGAAATATTTTACTTGTAACTCACACTTTCTGAACTCCACCAAGGAAGAAATGTTATGTTTACTCCCAACAGAAATATATCTTTTTAATTTATTTTATTTATTTAAAAATATTAATTTTTTTTTAATTTAAAATAAATAAATAAATAAAAATAAAAAATAAAATTTCCCGGATCCGGGTGATCCCTTTTCCATAAATGGCATTCATGCAAATTAAACATCCCTCGTGGAGCCCCAGGTCTCGTCTGATGGAGGGAGGAATGTTTTTATGGCCGTAGGCCGGAGCAGGCCAGCGCCATTAATGAAGGCTGAAGCCCGAAGCCGCCTGCTGTGGGTTATTTACATGGAGTTCCCCGGTGATATTTCCACTTCATTGGTTCAGGAGTATGGTGTTCAGTTTGTTCTGAGGATAGAATGCAAAGGTGAGAAGAAGTCCAGTTTCAGAGGTGAAATCCGAGCATGTTCAGGCCTGAATTTGCAACACCTCCATTCTACCTGCGTGCTGCATAGCGGAAATCCTTCGGTGGCCTGGGGTAAGTGGTTTATTCACTGTAACATCAGTTACATTTGCTCTGTCTCTCGGTTTTGTGCTTCCTCTGTTTACTCTCTCCAGCCTACGCTTCATCTGAGGCATTTTTCTGGGTTTAGTATCTGTTCTTTTGGGTTTTCGGTGACTGTTAGCATAATGAAGCGTCCAGGGAAACGTACCTGCTCGGGTGAACGACCTGCCAGCAGCAAGCGTCCCTCCGCTCGCCCTTAGCCCAACCCGCTGCTCACAACCATTAACCTCTCTTCCTCCCCTGAGGATCCTCCTCCCAGCAATCCTTCTCGCCATCTGATTCCTAACAGTGCCTTTCAGTCCACTCATTTTAAATTCCAAAGTAACCTGAATCGCCCTCTGATTTCCACCCAGATTACCACCCTCATGTCTAAAGAAGTTAACCAGGTCGCCCCTCTCTCATGCATTAACCCCAATTCTTCTCACAGTACTGAGCGCTCCTCTGCCAAGAACGCCATGGATGTTAAAAGAGAGACTGAACCGGTTATCCAGGTCAATTCGCCACCCTTAATCCCTCCCCTGGTTGACTGTGATAATTTTGCAATTGAAACTGATGCTGGAACCACTGACAAGATGCAGGAGGGCAACGTGCTGGGTGATAAAGAACTGCTCAGTCAGGACGACGCGTGTCTGAAGGCCGAGGAGACACAGGGGGACGAGGGAAAAAATGAATAATTGGCACTTTGGTTCATTCTTTTTGGCTCTCTGGTGGATGCTCTGGAAGCACTGCCCAGCATCGATCCCAGTTTTGGGTCTCTCCTCGCCGCGGCGTATGTTCGGTTCATGGACCCGGGTTCTCAGTTCTGTTTCTTTGCTTATCTTTTTGTTCTATCTCTCTCTGTATGCTTGTAAAGCCAACAGAATTGGCCGTAGGTTTTTGAATCTCCCCGGTTTCTACAGTAATGGGGCAGTTTTGTAATGAGAAAGGCTTGCGGGCTCCTGCCCTTGCAGCCGCCACCTTATGTAAAAATATTTTGTTTTCCAGTTAATAGAATTAGATGTTACAGAGAAAAAAAAATAAAATTATTATTGAAATTTGA